>JXWZ01004186.1:0-17145 GCA_000956215.1 Anopheles farauti No. 4
TATTTATTTAAAGTCAATGAGAATAAAAATTGTTATTAAAAAATAATATAAATGTAACATTACGAATTCTTTGGAAGTAATTTATTTAATCTTTTTTTTCTTTTTATTGGGATTCGAATCGTTTAATACATTTTGTGTAAGTTTTTTTTTGTACCAAGCTAAGAAGTTATCCCTTAGGGTTTCGTCTTTTGGAAAAGCTCTCGCTGTTTTCATCGTTCACGACCTCAAATCGTTTAAAATTAATTTAATATGAATAATTTAATTTTCTCTAGATGGATGGTTTTCGATGGAATTATCATCAAGAATAAAATTATTACTAAAGTTGATCGCAAGTAATAAAAAAAATACAATACATTAAAAATATTGCTTAAACCATCTTTATAACGTTTTTTGACGCATTTTCTTATTTCAAAATTTTTACCAAATTTACAAATACTGTAACATTTTTTTGCTCAAATGACGAATCAAATAAACATTTCATGTTTGTTTTTTTTTGTTTTAATTTTTATAGAGACCAGAGACTGTATTAGCCCCGTTAAACGAAATGTGGGACGACATCAATTAAAAAAAAAAACTTATGTTTAGATCGTCATAAAGTTTCAAATATTATACGTCCGCAGAATCAACCCAATCAAGGATTGTAATAATTCGTGGATTATTCATGAATATCACTATACGAGTTACCGAAAATAGGAAACCGATGTCCCGATGTGAAACTCCATGAGAACCCTTTTCTGATTGATATTTCTGTACGCCATGCAGGCCTCTAAGCTAAATAAATTATGTTTCAATTTAAATTGGAACACAAAATACCGACACGAGTTTGTTTTCCCACTCAAACTTTGTGTTCAAATTAATGATCATTAATTTCACAATCAAAGAGCAATGATTTCGGATTGCAATCCTTCAATAGGGGAAAAGCAATTTCGAGAAATTAATTGATGCACAACGTGTCGGAAAACTAATCATGTGAAGATGATTTAAAATATTAATGCATAATGCAATCATGTTCACACGCGCTCATACCCATTCCCAGCGAGGATCGTTGTTTACATTCATCCATCATATCGTGCCGGTGTTAATTTTCACTTTCCACACACACCCGGTCACCCCCGTGATCGGATCAATAATGTAGGTCGCGCGGGCCAATTCGGTGAAATTAATTTCACCCAGTAAAAAGCATAGAAAATGCAATAAACATACGCAAAACAAATGCGCGTGGAGCCGGAACCGAAAAAAGGATGAAAAAACACATGACTAGTTGATTGCTCATTTGCATCGGGGTTCGGTGTTTTCGGGAACAATGTAATTTTGTTCCCACCCTTCAAACCCCCGGAGCCGGGTGAGATTTGATTGTTTGTGCAACGGGCGCATCCGGTGTGCATCGGGCGGCGGGTTTCGAAATATTCACCCCGCTTTTGCGGGATATGGCTGATTGAAACGTTTGTGCTATCTTATTTATACGGAATACGGTCCCTTCCAGCCACCTGCCCTCCTGTACGGCCCACCGGCCCCGATGATTTTGATTGGGGTCGAATGCGAATGCGGTTAAATCATGCGGGCCCGAAGTGGTAAAACAATTTAATTTCCTTCAAAAGTCAATCAAAAATCAACCTTTGATGTGGTATCGCCGGTACCAAAAGCGGGGTAGATCAGTGTAAACGGCATCGATCAGGTTCGGTTCGGGTTCACCCGTACCGGCCCAACCCTCTTCCCTTCTTCACGCCACGCACGCAACGACAGCACAGCAAAAAGGGGATTCTTTTCCACGATTTGGGTCCCCTTCCCGGGTGTGGGAGTAAAAGGATTAGGAGCAACCGGAATCGGAAGTTTTTAGGCGTGCGAAGACCGCTGGTGCAGGTGTGAGGTGATAAATATTTATAGGAACCCGAAGTACCAGAAGTAACGAAGCAAACCGCCACCTCGAAAGTGGCTGCCGTTTTCCAATAAGGATAATACATATTTATTGCGAAAACGTTTCAAGGCAAGCAGTTTACAAAACGAAACTGAAGAAAAGAACATTTGACTTGTAATTGAAATAAAAAAACCCGCTCTTCTGTCACCGCATCGATTCGCCGGATCGTTTTTGGAACATCTGGAAACGAGCTTCCCGACAAGCTTTTAAAATGTAAGAAAATGAGTGAATGTGTTTTCTTTCCCCCTCCTTCGGCATTGCGTCTCGGGTGCGCCGAAAAGTCATGAATGAGAAATGCGCTTCCCCATTAAGTCGTTGAGAATCATCGGTAAAAAAAAAACCTCGTGAAAAAAGGGTACGGATCCCCATTGGTTTCCCAGCCCTTCGAGCCCGGCTGCTGCTTTCATTGCAAATGAATACCGCCCTGCTCGATCGCATCTTCACTGCCAATCATTGGACGGATAAGACGGCTCGTTTCGTATTCTCGTATTTCGCGTTCTCTTGGCTTCGTTTCTTAGCACTTTCCCGCACGACTGGGGCACGTCTGTGAAGTGATAATCACCCCGGTGGCGGTGGGAAAGTGGGAGTTTTCAATTGGCCAAACGAGCGCGAGCTCAAACGGGTCGAACGGGTTTGATGGGTAATGGCTAATGGTAAAAAGGAGCAGGAGGGGTCGAGAATAGCGGGCAATTTTAGGACAAAAGGGAATATTATCGTGATGGTTTACAGTATTTTAAAATAAACGTATATTTATTTAACGAAAAAATTTCTTCCATAGCTGCTTATTTTTTTTAATCCAAGTTTCGAGTTTGTACTACTTATAAAAGATCGATAGACAGTCAGTTTTTACCAACATTTTTAATAATACATATTGACACTGTTAGAATCGCTGTCATACGCGAACGATTAGTACACAGAGTTTTAGTACACGGTTTAGTACAAGGTGAAACGAAAGCGTTCCGGTCAAAAACGGTGGTTTCTTTTTTATAATATTTTCACTTTGTTTTCTTATAGTCAAGATAAAGTTTATTTTATATTAAATTAGCTAATATTAACTTTTTTACATGAGTCTTTAGTACTGTATTTTAAGTTCTCGCTGTACAGAAAACAATCTCGCCAATATTGAAAAATCTATTTAATTCTCATTTTTACCCTCATCTGTTTTCACTGTTCAATGAGTTCTCTAATGTCTTGCGAATGAAGAACGAAGTTATCTAAAGGACAGCTCGAAATGGACTAACCTAGCAACGGAGCGTGAGTGTTTCAACCGGCATTGACGGATCGATGCTTATGTTGCCGTACAGTGTCCAGCTGCGAGCAGCAGAACCAAACTCATTACCGCCGAATGCTTCAACGCCAAAAACCCCGTCGGGCGTACATCTTCGGTAAACATCATTTAGATGAGGCGCGATAAAGCATCCCAGAGCCCCTTCTTCGCTAGCCCGGGAGATCGGTGATCGAAAATTTATGCACCGTGCCGAAGGTAAAATTCGAAACCTCTTCCATCTTCCGTCGCATGTTCGTTCCGATGTGGTTGGGGGCGATTTTCGGGTGGGAGTGCGGGTCAGGAATGCCTCCTCCTCCGGAAGGGTTCGGTCGCTTAAAAGCATCGAATTGCCGAATTAAAAATGCTGTACGGTGGGAGCGATACTTTCGACCGCGGGTCGGACGCTTTTATCACGCGATTTTTTCGTTTGCCTCCTTCTTCTTCTTCGATTTGCGATCAGATATTTGATTTCGCTGTGAAAAAATGTGGATCGAATGGGGATTTTTGGGCAATCAATAATAAATGTTCGATACGAGCTGGGTATGGAGATATGGATTCATGGAAGGATTGGGATGACCTTATTTTTTTTTAGGTTATTGCTTGCTTCGTCTAGCTTAGAACGTGTATGCTGGAGTCGAAAATGCAAAATATTAGGTCTCGTTTTAAGGAAGACATTAATTTTCGTGGAAAAAACGTCGAATGAGGGTTCAAAGGGAACTAGTTCGCGGAAGCGGGTTTCATGTGAATCATTTCAGTTGAAAAGCACATATTTGGGATAAAAAATTAGATACAAATTTCTTGAATATTTGAATAGTTTTTGCTAGAATGGAGCACAGCAAAATTGTAAATAATATTTAACGTACATTTGGGCAGAAATATTGTGCAGAAATGAAATGCATAAGAGCTTTCGAGAAAGGTCATTCTCGCAATCATAAAGCGCTGGAGAATTTTTTTCTAAAAAACATGTTGTATTAAACATGTTACTTGTTGTATTAAAAAACCTGTTTAATTGTTACAACTTTTTCAACCGTTGTTTTGATTTTCCATATTTTTGATGAATTATTGGAGTTTTTTACGAAGATTTTTGAACCAAAATTTCTCCCTCATTTATAGAATAAATAGAAAAATCAGTTTTAAAAATTCGGTAATAACAGTTTGGGTGAAATCGTCCCTACAACCCTCGGAAATGGTTAAAGTATGTTGCTTTCCTCTCTTTCCAAAGAAAATGAATACACCCAAATTTTAGGCATGGGCCACCCGTTGCATTTCGTTGGTGGTGCGATTTACGAGCCTGCTGCTTTTCGACAAGCTAATTTCCCCGGCAATTATTATGCAAATTTATTGTTCTTATTAAATCCTTTTCGCACCCGCACGCAAGTGGCTTACCCGCAAGTGGCCAAACCGTAGCTATGAGCAGGCAAGGGGGTTGGGGTAGAGGGAATGCAGAAGGATTTCACTTCATCGGGCGCTGAAAATCCTGCCAAAATGGCACTCGGGGGTGGATGGGATGGATTGGGACGGTTCGACGAAAATTTATCGCATTCCCATCCGATAAACGCCGATCCTCGGAGCAAGGGGACGAGCACGCCGATGGTTCCAACTCGGGCGAGGGAAAAGGATCGGGCCGTTTTTCAAACGCTTTCCGTTACTGCGTTTTATTGGCTGCGGGAGCCACTTCCTGCGCCGGACGTCGGTCGCAAGTAATGTGCGCCTTTTTCCGACAATAGCATTTTTGAACGGTTTAAGCAAATCCTTTCCACTCCTTTCTTCCATACCGGCGACGGGTTTCAGGATGACCAGAGACCGAGGGGTGGGCCGACAGTTTCGACATTTACCCCCCAATTCGAGAGCGTGTTCCCACTTCCGAATCTATTCGAGTTGGGAGTCGAGAGAGAGAGCGGGAATTGAATTTGGCTTCCTGCTTCGTCGGGCTGGACTGCAACTCCACCACCTGCGAGCTGCTGTTGGTGGTGGTGGGTGAGGGGGAGAGGGGGGGGGGGAAGTATGCCGTAAATCGTAAACCGGAAGTCGACTCGATTTGCGAATCCTTAAGCGTCGACACCGACAGCGGGGTGAGAAATTTGCTGCGAGGTCGGGCGGAACGTTTTCAGAGGGCTAACGACCACGACGTACATGGAGTCTAGACTGGTATTAAATGCAATAAATTTTCAGCGATTTGATTAAATCATTTGATACCAACACGGACGAGCGTTGCGAGTAAGAACGTTGACTACCGGTCGCTTATTTGGTCCGTACTCACGCAAAGTACAGTGAGCATGAGAAGAGTGGTCGGTAATGGAATTGGAACTCTTTTTTTATAAAATAAGATAACACATTTTTAAATAAAATTTTGTACTTATTACCTTCGACCATTTAGTAACTTTATCCTTAAATTTTTGTTTCAAATTGAAACAATTTTCTCTAGAAGATAATATAAACACACACTGTACGGCCGAACATCATAAGAACAAATGAGACGGAACTGATACAAATTCCGGTGCGAAGATTGTTGATAAAGTGAGAAAAGGCTATATCGTGACGTGGCTATGTGCTAAAGATAAGCTACCTTCTCCACACTGGCGACCATATCACCGGCGTAAAGCTACCACTTTTCACTGCCTACCCCCTTCCACCGTTTCCCCCGCGCTAGCCTTTTCGATCATTTTCTTCATCCATCGCCGCGCACTCTTGTTGCGGCAGAGACGAAGGCTTCCAGTTGGTAATTTGCACTAATAGGCTCAACCAAAGACGTTGCGCCACGTTCGCATAAGACAGCAGTCGTGTCGATGCAGCAGACGGTCGGAAAGCTAAAGCGAAAGATAATTTTCCGACAGATGTCATTGCCTCGGTCTTGTCGGATTTTAACCTACGGTGGGTTCTGGTCTGTCCTGGCGAGGGCGGTGGCGAGCCGTTGCAGAAAGAGCGTTACCGATCGGTGTCGTGTTTATTTAAAGCGTGCCTTTGGAAACTTTGGAAACTCGTACCGAAAGGGCCACCATCGGTCGAAAGGGCACTGGCGGTGGTTCGATTTATGACGTGAGATTAAATGGACGCTTCGGTTGGTTGCTTTATGGGATGTTTTTATAAGGATTTGATACGAGCGCTGAGATGATTGGGAGGTACGTTGTAGAAGAGATTTTATTTATTTATTACCAGCTAACTCGCCCGTAAGCCAGAGAACAGTCCATACGTTTACAGTACACATGTCAGGTTCTTTACGCTTGCTGGTATTATGGTTACGGTTGGTCACTGTTGTTCTATAATTTATTCATGGAGTATTTATGGATCCGATGCATCAGTCGGCTATCAATTACAATTTTGTATTAGCTACTACATTTAAATACGATGAAATGGCTGGTAAAAAACTTCAACATGCTTTTTAATCCTAGAACAAATCAATATCAATTTTATTTTGTTTATTTAAATGTAAATAAAAAAATATGCAAAAATCCAAGCGAGCAAAGTGAACTTTGATGTTGCTGTGATTTGATTTTTGAATTTTTAAACGCAATATTGTTTGTTATTTTGTAACAGTTTCGACATCAACATTTATTTTTTTTATTTTTTAAAAATAATTTTAATAACTTTTAAATTATTCATCATAAACAAATATTATGAAAAAAATAAAATGTTAATGAAAATAATGAAAAAAATAAAATAGTATGATGTTGCGTTATTCATGACTGGTAAGTTGGTAAAATGAACGTTACGAAAACTTGATAAAATATTAGTAAATATCCACATTAGCATTAAATTTAGTGGTAGAAATATTTTTTTTGACGTGTCACCTTTCAACTGTAAAATGAAGAATAAATATTATGCTCTTTATTAACCTTCATTTTTGAACATTGTGTTTGCTTCCAGAAGAGTGCTAGTGATTTTCCACTTATTGTTGGTGCAGAGTATTGAAATAAATAAATTGTTGAAGTTTAATGTCTCGTATTTAGTTGATATTAACAATTCCATACCAAAACCCATAAAAGCACTTGCAATCGATTGTGCAGAAAATAATTAAGCAATATTTTCTCACATTTTGTGTATGCTCGTGAACTATCGATAAAACGCGATATCAAATATTTTAGCAATATTCCTCATGGACCCTACACGACCACTGGGAATCGCGCACTACGTGAACATTCAAATCCATTACAGGCCATCGCGGACGCATTCGGAAGCATTAGCTCTGCCAATTACAGTCACCTGGGCGGCTGCTGGGATGGGACCATTATTTTGGAAAGCATTTGGCCCCGTCGCGAACTGCGTTGAGCTGCTTTTCGGCAGCATTTCGCAGCCGCTATCGCAAATCACCCGACCGTGCGCAGCATGCAATCGATGGCCTCGAGGCTCGCTGACAAATGGGATTATAAATAGGGCTCGCGATAAGCGAAAATGTCGGCGGTCCTGCCAAAGTGTGGCGGCCAGGTTTGACAAAGTGAAAAAGACCCATAATGCACCGGGAGTGGAATGTAATGCTCCCTGATTGGTGTTATGTTGGGGCAGCATTTAAAACATTGTTTTTATTTCACGCCCTTTCGGTGGTGGGGAGGAAAAAAAAGGTGGGATGCCAAGAGGCAGCAACAAAAATAAAAAAAAAAAAACACGCTGATGTTTATGTTAACGTTTGAACATTTTTAATGATAACATTTTTATTACCCTAGCACACGTTGCGCGCGCCAGAGCTGTTTGCTCTTTGCTGGGCACAAAGGGTTTCGAACGGAACACGATCATGGCCCGCTCGATTTACACTGTCGACTAATTTAACGATTGCGTTTTAACGCTGCACTTTAAAGCTCACTCTATTATCCTCTCCCCGTCTCTTGCCGTCAGCGAGAGCCGTCGAGCGCTTTTCTCCACTTTCGTGCTCATCTTTAATGGTTCATGATTTGGGTAAAACAATCCGTTCGCTTGCGGAGACGAAGGAGGGAACGGGCGCTGGGAGGGCGAGCAGTAGATGGACAAAATGGTCGACGATTGAATGTGCGGTTTTAAAACGATGTTAAGTGCAGCTATTTATTGCACTTGGCAGTCGGCCAGTGCTGGATGGAACCGCGGGGCAACCGGTGGAAGGGATGCAGGGGAAAACCCCCCCGAGGTTGGGTTTTGTGTAGCTCGTCCGGTGGAATGCCTGTACAAAATAGTTTCAATTTGCATGCAGATTATGGGTGCTACTTTTACACGCCCCGCACGGTACGATGATAAATGTGAACGCAATGGAAATGGATGGGTTGATTTTATATTATTTTCAATTAAAATTCCTTTCCCAACCGGAAGGAGAATAAAAATTAGCGATCATTTTGCTCGCTTATTTTCAAATGTTTATTTTTTTTTACAAATCTCTATTAATGTAAACGTAAAGTGAAGGACAAATTGAAATGTGTATTTAATGAAAAAATTGCTGATGTTTGTTAATTAACAAAAATTGACCGATAATTCTTTTTTAACATTTCAAATTTATACTTTGTTTTAGTTATGAAAAGATACGTTTAAATGTTTGTTTTTGTAACAAAACCTGTGAATACTTTAGGTTTGATCCGTCTCAAATTTGAAACAAATAAATACCATAACATTTTTCAGAACGAATTAATCAACTTAACGTCTTTTATTGCTACTGATATTTAAAGGATTATTTTTTCAAAAATGTATCTGTCATACAGTAGAAGCCTTTTATGTAGAAAGAGGTATAGCTGTTTATTCTTCTCAATAATACGTTCTCGAAAAAATCACTAAAATCGTAAGAAAACAAATCTTTTGCAGTTCATTCAATTTATGAAAGTATTTAGAGTTACGATAACAACGCAATCAAGCATGAGTAAACACTTTTAGTGTCACATAAAAAAAAAACATTTCGTCCTTTCTGTGGGAAGAAAACATCGTTTCTATAAAGCCAAAAAAAAAAAAGATCCAATTCCTTTCGCACTTGCCCCAACAAAACCCCGCACGGTGAGCGTATTGTTTGCGCAGAGCAGCGGAATGTTCTTCCAAGCATCTTCGGCAAACGGATCGTCCTAGGTTGATGCCGACGACATCCTTTGCCTGTGCCGGTGCGACCGTGCGAGGAATGATTCGCTATTATATTGCTGGCCGATTATTGTGTGCGGACGAGCGCGCTCGCTCCCGGTGCACGCCGCCGTGATGCATAAATAATATCAAATTTCAAGGCCTGGCCTAATATTTGACGTACAATTAATTTAGCTGAAGCGAAAGCTGGCTGAAAGCTACCGTGGGGGAAGCGGTGGATGGGAATGAAGAATGAAAAGGGAGAAGAAAAAATAAACCCACGAATCGCACACGGGCGGGCCGGAATCGCCGCGAGGCTCGCGAAAAATGGGCGGAAATCTGTACGCGCCGCACAAAACAGCCACAAAACAGCCGTGCCCGTGTCAGGAAATGTAATTTTACAAAAGAAGGACAATCGCTTCTGGGCCAGGTATTGTTGTGCGGGGAGTTTGATTTCGGGCTCGGGTTTTGTTCGCGCTGCAATGTGGTTTCTTTAGCCGAACAATTGAAGATTAGAAATTGTTCTCGAATGAAAACATAAAGATATTTCATGCTTTTAAAATTTCGTCATTTCCATAAAGGATTTTAGGAATTTATTTATTTTTATAATGCTTTATCATGCCCAGCCCTTTTTTGTCACCCATGCAACCACAGCCAGTGCAGCGCAGGGGATGGACAAAAAAAAACAACAAAAACCAATTTGTCACTCAGCAAAGCCGGCCGAGCTCGCGTGCGTGATGGAAACGGCTCACAAGTCACTGTCCACGGAGTGCTGATTTGCATATCAGCGTCAACCGCGTCAACCGCGTCCCGGCACCGGCTCCTTTCGATGCGACAAAAGAAAACCCACGGGAAAGTGCAGTGGATTCCGAGTGGTCCTTCAGAAGGCTCCGATTAGAGAACGGTGGTGAGGCTGCTGGTGAGGGAATGCGTCATGTGCAGACCGGACGATACACGCGAACGGTTTCACCGTCGCCCGACTAGAAGGTACCCCGGTGCATAATTATGCGCTCTTCGGCACGTACGACACGGCTCTCGGTCCCACGGATGCATGTGTGTGAGAGTGTGCGTTCGTGCCTGGGTTCACTCGCATGAAGGAAACCTGCGCCACTTCAAGCCCCGTGGAGTGAATGAGGAAATGCGCTGCCAGTGAAATATGATAATTGACAGGATGTGCACGAGAGGCTCGATTCGCGTCCGCGTCCACGTCGTTCCAACAGACGACGATGTTGTTCCCGGCACGTTCGCCTTGTTGTTGTTTGTGTGGAGCTTCCGCAACTCGGCACTGATTAAAGCTTCACACAGACGCCGTACGATCGTTATCGGTTATCGTCGCAGCACGTGTGTGTGTGTGTTAGCCTTACATTGTTGTGCCTGTAACAACGTGTCCGCACAGGCTAATAAGCTTGTTCGACATGATGAGCTTATGGTGATTCGGTTGCAAACTGGGTCGATCGAACGACGGGTCACCACTACAAGCGTACTTTAGATAGTACCACCCAAAGCGTATTAGGTGGGACTTGATTATATTCCCGCGATTTATACACCTGCAAGAGGAAATTTTGGTTTGCAACAAAATGCATAAAGGTTTAAAAATCTACTTACGCATTTTATTGGCTGTAAAAATGTGAAAAAAAATAATGGTTTTAAAGTAATTTGAAGAATTCATATTGAAATATTGGACTTTTTTCCGATGTCAATTGTTGATGATGCACGTAAAAACTCAACTATTCACAGTATATCAACTATTATCTTCTCAATCCTCCACTGCAAACAAGTCTACTCTTTGCCCAAATTAAAATGATGTTTCTTATGTGAATTGCTTGTTAAATAATATATACTTTTCTGCACCTGGAATAATGCTGCGGAAACATTTTTTAAAAGAATTTTTCTGCAAGACTGTCAATTAGTTAATGAGCTTTTCGATAAATCATTTTACTAGAGACTGACCAATAAACTTGAAAAATGATATGCTTGCCATATAAAAACATGAATAGTAATAATAAAATTGGTTACAATAAATTCAGAAAAATGTTTGAAAATAATTATAGTGACTGTGACCGTCTAAAAATAATTAAAAAATAAGATTAGTTATAAGTATTGGAACAAAAATGTAAAAAATATGATTATATCCTCTTAAAAAAAAACGATTAAGGTTTAACTATTAGAACTGCTTATCTGAAGTAGTGTATTTGTATTTACTATTCGTAAGTATTTATTTAATTTTTGTTAGTTCAGTTTAATTTTTTAATTAAATTTTTCAAAATAATTGATAGTGTACGATGCGGTGTATATTTACGCCTAAATTCCAACGATTTTGCACACGAATAATTCAAAATTAAAAGACAAAATAAGCTCACTCTCTTGCTGCTACAAAGTAACCGTGCAGAGGGCAACACTTTCGGGTGTTACTTTTTATTACATGAAAAGCACTCATTTGTCAACCTCGTCGAGTGGTCTCATTCAAACGCCGTCAAGTGAGCGTCATTGTAGCAGCTTCACGCGAAAGCAATAACCCGCTCGAGGACCGGCGCGATGATGCGAAGGACAATTTAATGGCTTTAACCCACACGTGCCCCGTGTTTTCGCCCATTGCAGCTGGCACGTAGCTCCCACGACGCGATTAGGTGCAATGATTTGTGATATGGGCCCCGAACGCCTCACACTCCTCGTCTGCACCCTCTCCACCGGTCAATCCACCATTTCGTAGGGGTCAATCGTTCCATTTTCGGGTCGCGATGATATTGCGCTCCATATTCTCGGTATCGTGAGCTTTCACCGGTGGTTCGGTGCTTTTGCGCCCCGGTAGCGGTCAAAGAACCCTTTTCAAAAAAACGCTGGCTGGCCGGGGCGGAGGGAGAAGAAAAAGGGTAAATGTACAGCAATTTCTCGGACACAAACATTGACACCCCGAAAATGTCTGTCATTTTGAATGGTGGGATGGGCTGAAAGAGGCCAAAAAACTGGCAGCGAGACCGTGTTTCACACTCGGGCTCAGGAGCCTTTCCTTGGTGGAGGCTCGGTTGAGTCGCACCGAACGAAAATGGGACCCAATGACCAGCCAGTATTGGGGCTGCAATAAAGCACCGCTCGATGGCCTGGCCTGATTCTGAATGTGCCAAAATGGACAGGAGAGAGAAAAAAATAATAGATATTAAAAAAAAAATAAACTCGAGCCCAAAGAAGCTCATCGGATGCGAGAGAGTAAGGTGAAATAAAATGCCATAAATCTGTCGCCCGGGTTGGCTTCGTAGATGTCGAAACATTAATCATACTCCCCGGTTTCGATGAGGGACGGACCGAAGGTTTTTGGCCGACTCAGGAGAAGCGACCTATTCTAACACCTCCACCTCCCTCCCCCCTTCCCCCAACATCCCTTATACATTAGTCGCAACAACCGAGTGAATGAGACCGAAGTGTAATGGCACGTTTTCCGGGGGAGTTCCTATTCATTCTCATTGCTCTGGCGTGAGTGAACCGATGAGAGGACCGGGCAAGAAAATATTAACGATGCGATTGAGTTAAAACGAATTTCTTGTTTCCAAACGCCGCCCGGTTAAGCTTTCGGTGGTTGTCGGCGGATGTGTCACATCACGTCGTTGAAACGATTTCGGTCTCGTGTTTGGTTGTTTCGTTTACCTTCTACGGACCGGCGATGGATGTAGGTTAAATGTGCCCAAATTATTGAGTCAATCGGTTTCGGTTAATGGGACGATTCTTAATGTTGAACGTGAGCAGCAGTTTACATGTTTTTATGGAGCATTTTTTTTTAGTTTTTTAAAGCTTGTTAGAACAAAATATTTCAATCTAACATGAGGTTTCATGTGAGCCGTTTTAATAAAAAAAGTTGTTATGAATTTTGTAATTGAAATAAATGTTTGTTTTGTTCAGAGATTATTTTTTTTTATATTATGATCATCAACTTATTTGTTGAATTAAAGCTTTTGTTGTTTAGGGGAAGCTTTTTACCTGTATTGTCTCGCGGTTTTCTCTTCCAGCCTTAATCTAGTACGTTGAAAGGACGAGTACGCCCTCTACCGTGTATGTTTTAAATATTTTAATGCTTTAGGAGCTCGAAAAAATTCTTACTATAGTTTAATAGAATACCTTTTCAATTTACTATTTTCCTTCAACTAGACGTTTACCGTACCCTATGCAACAAAATTTGCAACAATATATAATCTTTATTTATTCCTTTTAGTCAAATTGAATGCTTTCGAATCTACGCGATATTTTGATCGAATATGCCATATATTTTCTATAAATCTTGATTCTAACATGTGTGAGCAGCTGCTGTCAAAAAGCCATCTGTTTTTCAGCTACCAACTACATCGCAGAAGTCTCTTCCAGCAAGCATTTTACATAATTGATGTTCCGGAATGCGTGTAAATCTAGTTCGGGCGCGCTAGATACATTTCCGGCACCGGATTATAGCTCATCGGTGTCGTCGTTCGCGCTTCAACTTTTAATGCACTGATACGAGGGAACCAACAGGCAGCAAAGCCACGGAAAAGCACGTGGCAAACAGGAAGGTTGGCTGCAATCGAGCGTTTGATTAGGCTTCCGCGTACGGACTGGCAGCGTGTATCAACGCCCGGTGTGTAAACAAGGCACCGATCGGGCCTAATTGAATTTCCATTTTATAACAAATTAATTAAAATTCAATACTATAAGCCTGCTTAATAACATTTATGCATTAGTGAGTTACGGCTGACGTTCCGTCCGGCATAGCTAATGATGATGCACTTTGTGCGCCGGCTGTGCCTCCAACCCGCACGTGTGGCGCGTGTTTTCGATGGGAACTTACACAGTGGTGGACGCGGTGTTTAGGGCCGGCCGGCACGCCATTCATCATTCCGGTTCGCAGATATCCGGTTCCGCCGTCCGCACCGACGACCGGCGGTTTTGTGGTTCCGGGCTGTTAAACGCGCCAAATGGCGTCTTGCACGTGAATGGTTTATATCGGTTGATCCACCCGTGGCCGTTCGGTTCATTTAAATGGATCCGCGGCTCTCCGCGTGGCTTAAGGCTAACAGATCACCGCGAGGCGGTGAGACGGTAAGTCAATCCATCCGACTAAGTGGACAGCTTTCGACGGCAAAGCCGTGCGATCTCATGCACCGTCCGGCGCTCGGCATGAAACTTGGTGAAACAGCTCATCAGCGCCAGCTCGGTGGGTTGTAAAATGTACGTCCGCATGAATCAATCGTATTTATCGCGCTCCCGGCCTGCATTCATTTAGCCCATTTGCCATCGCCCCATCTGTCCCACTTTATTCGTTCATTAATTTTGGGCAAGCTTTCACGCCTAGACACGCACTAATTTACACCGAAACCGTAACGATACGATACGATGCACCCGAGGGCGCCGGAAACGGTCATTCGCAAAGTAATGAAATTATGTTTATCGTTTTGAGGCAATCGACGGTTTGATTTTGTTGCGCCTGATTCGGATGCTGTGCTTCAGGTTAGCAGAATTTCTGGTGCTAAGTTTACGAGACACTTATATCGCTAGTGAACGATTTTTATGACGATTAAAATTAGATTGGTTAGATTAGATTCCACACAACAATAATTTCGGAACAAAATTACAGTAGTTTCAAATTTAATAATTTCCTAAAAATGTAGTAAAATTTATTAAAAATGAAATAAACACGTCGATTTTTATATAATTTCGTAATGCAAAATAAGTTAAGTTTGTCCTTACCAAATCCATCCATCGGTTTAAAGCTAGGTATCTAAACACCAGATTAATTTCTTACGATAAATCCATCTTCGTTCGAGCACTTGTCGTGATTTTTCTACATCTTTTCATTTTTGTTCTTTAGCTGTTGATTTTATTTTTCACATAAAAATACAAATCACACGGATATATCACGACTATAAAGAGGATTTCGAGCAGATTTCGAGCAGTTTCTTGTTTTGCTAAATTCATGCGAATTTGCCATAAATTCGAGACTTGATCGACCAAAATTGAACAAATTTTTTAAGACTTCTCACTCGATACAGCAAAAAAAAGACACTTATTTTTCTCTATTGCTAAAACGATCAGATAATTTGAATTCATTACAACGATCCGTTTCCTTACCGGTTTCCTTACCGGTGCGTTTCAAATCCATCCATCATCATTTTTCTCAATCGCGTTGTAAATTTTCGAACTTCCCATTCTTTTTTTTGTCGTTCCATCACACCCAGATTGCATGATAAATGTGAAAGGATAATAGCATGTTAAAGACGACATTACTCGGTGCGGCGATGGTAAAATCTGTCGCCATCACGCTAATGGGTATGTCGTTGTCAGCTCGCCCTCACGCATACCCCGAGGATCGTAATCTAATGCTGGTGCAGCATTTTTACGCGCGTAAGGAAAGCTTGCCGCTGTCTGCATGCCTGCCGGGTGGAACACACAATTTTCGACAGTTGTCTTTTTCCCCAGAGGAAAAAAACGCACACCAAGTCACCGGAGGCAAAGTGCAGGGCGAATGCACTGGGAAACGATCGGCGGGGTTTCCGGGTTTCCCACAGGGATTAGAAGGAGAAATCGTTACCGGTCGGTTGGTAGGAAGCCGCAGAAACGACCGGAGCGATGAGGAAAAAAGGGGGAAAACAACCTCCCATCGAATTGATATTCCCGGCGGGGCCCGCTCGGTACCGGGAAGTGCGCATTAGCAAGCTAGCTGGGCGCTAATTACGGTAACGCAAACGGTGGAAATTATTTTTAATTAATTCTCTTTTCGCCCCCGGATCATTCGTCGAAAAGTTGGGTGGCGTTTCGCTTTGATGTGCGGATAAAATATGCGCCGAGTGAGGTAGATTTTTTTTCTTTCTCCGGGAACCTCGGCCGGTTTCGGAAGGTGATGGAATTGTTATTAATATTCTACCTTGGTGCCGGCGAGCGAGCGGCACGTTCTGGTCGCACTTCGGTGGACACTTTTTTTTGCCATGTTTTGCAATGGGTTAAACTTGATGATTGGATGAATTTTTCAGATGGAAGTAATGGCAAAGCTTTCACGAGGCACCAAATTGGATCCCCCATTTATGGCGCCCGGTGATTATAGGGCGAAGCGAAAAGGATTTGGCCGTGCGTCATCGTTATCGGGCTGTTCGCGAGTTCAGTTTATTTGCATCGAATTAGAAATGATTTAAAATGGCAAATCGTTTAATATTCATGCTCAAGGCAGATTGCGTGAGAACACAAAACAGATTCTTTTCTAGCTAATAAAAGGTCCACATCGGTATAATTCAACCGAATCAGATTCTATCCTTTCTTTCTTTCTTTGCTTTGCAGTAAGTGATAAAAAATCTTCCCTTTCTGAATGCTGTTTTGCTAGAGGCAAGCGGCATTACAAAAGAACTATGCTCTGATATGCATACGTCTGCGCTACTCAAAACCTCATCCTAATATCTCGAGCATGATCCATTCTCGTCATGATGATCTGATCAGACCAGCAAAACAGAACCAAACAAAAATAAAAAAACAAACGTCTCAAAACGCCGCCCTGCAATAAACGAATCGACGATAGCCGCGTGGTCCATTTGATAAGATTTATTCTGACTAATTAAGGCACTTCATTAAACGAAGGATCGCACCGACCCGTTGGGGTTCGATGGCGGCAACTTTCGATTCAAGTTTTGTGTTGTTTTTTTCCTTTTCTACACTAAACGGATTACGGTATTGGGTTTGGCTCCCAACCACTCCGATCCGATCGATTAACGCTTGTGTGCCGCTCGCCAACGAGAGCGAGAAATTGAGCGGTGGTTTATGATTATCACCCATCTTATCGGTGACAATAAATTATGCTGATCGAATGGGATTAACCGTTCTGTATCTCGGTTACTTGACGGAAAATGAAATTTGCCCCGGCTGGCGGGCTTTACTCGGAAGAAAATTTTGGGACAAATTTGAAGATGTGTTTTTAAAACCATTTTATGTTTGAAGATTTTTATAAGAAAAAGTTAAGATTTTT
>JXWZ01004189.1:0-16126 GCA_000956215.1 Anopheles farauti No. 4
CGCCGCGCGAGCGCGAGCGCACACACTCGAGACAAACCTGATTTTCTTGTCACTTTGCGTGTGTCCTCTCACTACCCCCACCTTCCTCCCCGGGCCAGGCCACCCCCTAGCAAACGATGATCGATGCAGCGTGAACACCGGACCGTGCGAGAACGACTTCGCTGTTGCACTCGATATCTCGGATCGCGTCTTTGCCGCACCGAGGATTTGAAATTGAAACCGTGCCGAACCGAGTGACATCCGGATGGCAGGCGGTCCGGAATACGGTGCATTGTGATACGCTTGACGGTGCCAAACTGCCGCCCGAACTTCGCAGGTTGCGAGATGAACACACGGTGCAATTGTCGCAAGCGTTTGATGCTTTTGTTAGCCTTTGATGCCTTTTCGTATGTGACATGAAAGGAATGGTGGAAAATGTGTACACATATTTCAATCTCAATCCGAGGTACCATCGTTTGGGTTCGCAAATAATGTATAATATTGATATATTTTTGGGGATGGAGGAAACAGATATGTTTTTCGTGCCAAATATTCTAATTGAAACAAGAAATCTGTTTTAATTAAAATTCAAAAGCAGGATTACAGATCGTGCTGTTCCGTTGTGAATTTCCTTCATAATTTGTCCCAAAAAATCTAAAACAATAATTGCAGAGTATGGAATAAAGTTGTACATCCGAACCTGTTTAACATGAAAGTATTAACTCAAAAAAACACAATGAATGTTTTCACGTCTTTTTTCTGCATCTTGAAACGCTTAATGGGTCGATGGAGCATTCAATTTAAATATAAAACAAATGTACAAAAATTTTTGTTCCTTCACATTTTAATTTTTAAAATGATCGTTCCTATTGTTCCTATTGTGTATTGATCGTTTGTTAAAAATCTTGTTAAAATTACATGTTTTGCTAGCCTTGTTCTCATTGTAGCATTACTAACTATGCTAAAAAAATTGCCAAAAGAACAGAAAACCTACGAAACTGTCTGATTGATTTTATAAAACTATTTTATAACAATTGTTCTCTATTACGGTTATTTTCACTCAGAAAGTCTCTCCTACTATCAGACCAATACAAATTTTGTTTTTAATTTCGCAATTATTTGCAAAATTATCTACTTTCTGCATTCAATTTCCCCCACATGTGTGAATTTATGTTTGCTCGCGTCATATTTTAATGTGCTCGAAGAGCGTTCTGCTGTTCGTGTTAAGATTTAAGAACATAATTTCAAGCTAAGACGACATATGAAATGATTCGTGAAATGTGCATAAAACGAAGATTTTACCAACTGTTTCTTCACATTGTCCATTAAAAGTTCTTTAAAATCCAGCAGAACTGTTGTTATCATCGTAAAAGTAAAGTAAAATATTACAACGAAGAGAAAACCGAGATAAACGCAAAACCGCGATAAAGCAGCAGCATTTTAAATTAAACCGAACGACAAACCTCAGCGTTTTGCTCCCGGAATAATAGAATCGTTGGTCGGTTGCGCTTGAGTTGTCTCTAGCTGAATATAATACTTTTTCAGCTCATTCTTGCTACTGTTTTGTGTTAATGCAAATATTGCCCGCTCGACAGCCAGTGTCCATGTCGGCTTAGTAAGCACAAAAAATTATCCCCGCTTACTACGATGCTTCACGGCCACCGCGCCCGGGACGGGGAATAAAGCAAAACCGCAAAAATTTACTCCAAACAAGCAGATCAACGTTACCTTTGGTCGAATTCTGCTGCCAAGAACGGAAACAGAGGTTAGCTGGGGCTAGGAAATATGTGTTAAACCGCAACACAACTGTCAAGACACCGTAAAATTCATCAATTTTTACGGGTTATTTTTGGTTTATTTCAAGTTAAATTAAGGAATGATGTTTTCAATGCGTTGCATGCGTGAGAAATTGGAGAAATATACCTTCCAAGCATGTGGTTTCGATTACCGCACAGATGCCTCGCGTGTAAATATCGAGAACACAAAATGGAGGACATTCAAAGACATCAGAACACGTGTTCATTTCTAGACGAAATTTGTGTATGGGAAGAAGCAGATATTAAAAGAGAATTTTCCTACTAAATTGCTTAACTGGTATCATTTGGACAGCGTTTGTTTTAAGTTTCAAATCGGAATCGACCGACGCGATTCTTCCGCAAACAGTGGAAACGTTAAATTCTCTCGAAAATAAAAACACATTTGGCGCTCATAAATCACAAGTATGCCCCTAAACAAGCACTAAGTATTACTCTGTGAAAACTTCACCCGGAAGAGGTTTTTTGTAAGCAATTCCGACAGTACGGTGACGATTTTAGTAACGCCAACTGCCACGTGGAGCGAACAACAAAGCCCCGTCTTTGTTATGGGGGTTTTGTCACGGTTCTTGTTTTTCAAACATGATTTATGTTTACAATACGTGCCGCTTAAGCCAACTCCATGTGTGGCGTGCTCGAGCCAATCCGACCCATGTGTTGTGCCATGTTAAAGGAGTATCGCAACCAGCGTCTGGATGTAACTAATGGTTGTCGAAAACGTGCTCCTAAAACCGAAAAACCTTCCGGAAAGAACAATTTTGGAGGTATGACGGTAGATTCGTACTCGCATAGCTCCCGGAAGCGGATATTACGCACGGGTCAAAAGTCGAACGGGGGTCGTATTTTGCTTCGATAAAAGGCGGCCTATGCCAGAGGAAGGTAGCAAGAAAATCGTCAACACTTCGTTCGGAGTCAGGGATCCTTCCTCATCCCGAGCGTCTTCATCCGGGTTGCTCCCGAACGTCTTACACCCAGATGCTCGACAGGCCCAAGCTCCAATATCTCCCCGATGGTCTAAGGCGCGGCAATACAAGAAAACATCATCTTCCAAGGGTCTCACTGGCGTCGCTGGCTCCCCAGATGCGTTCCCCCCCGGTCGCTCCACACGCGCCGTCCCACGGTTGGGCATAAAACTTTTATTACGGCAATTTTCATTAATAATGATGCTCCACGGCACGGCCTGGGCACTTCTCATTCCGAACCCCGTGTGCGATCAATAATGCTCTACTGCAACTGCGCACAGTGTGCGTGCTCTTTCGCTCGCAATCGTCCGTCACGCTCTCGCTCACGTTCCGAGCGCTCGCCGACTTCGATCCACCGCTTCGACAGCATGATTTTTTCGGCCTAAAGGGCGCGCGGAACGGTGAGCGAGGCGGCGCAGGGGTTTGGGAATCATTTTCACATTTCGCTCCGACGGCCAGCGGGCGTCCGCACGGTGACGATGGGACGACGGGTGCACACGCACACACCGATGCGAACGGGCACGCGAGCACCGAGAAGATCGGGCACACGAGCTGACTTACTTTGGTAGTGGTAGTGGTGTGAGGGTTTATGAGATTTTCGATGTCACAGCAGCAGCATGAAAAACATGATGACGTACGTGCGGACGTGTGCGTTTGTGGTTTTTTTTACCGTACTCATTTGTTCACTCTCTCTCTCTCTCTCTCCCTCTCGCACGTTTGCGGGAGCAACGTACTGTGTAAAATTCAACCTTATGCTCGCGGTGACAGCATACAAATTGTGGAAGGAATGGGGATGCCAGCCAGTTTGAAAGAGGCCAAGGAGAGACGTCTGTATCTGCATGCATAGTAGTGTATGTGTGTGCGTGTGCGGGGTCGAGATCAGCATAGCAAGCGGGATGAAAATCGATTTATTTGCGACACGAAAACCGTTTCCACCGGGACCGTTCGCACTCACGCGCTCCCTCTCGCTCTCAATTTATCTCCCTCTCTCTCTCACACACACACGCGCGCGCGCACCCAAATCACCCTTCGTGTGCCCGTTGTTTCGTGGTGTGCGTGTGCGTGCGTACGTTTCTCTACTCTCGGCGCTTGGGAACGATGGTTTTGTCGTTGCTGACTCGATCGGTGAAATTTTGCCTTGGACGGGTTTTGTCTTTTTTTTTCATTCCTTCCACCCCGTCCTTCATCGCACGAGAAGCGACGCTCGGGGATGATGATGCTGCTGATGATGATGATGATGAGGATGACGGTGAGGTCGATGACGGCATTCGTTTGTGTTTGTTCTTTCGTGAGGACGGGAAAAATGGCCATTTTAGGTGAGGCCAGCTGGCTTGCGAAGGGTACAAAATGCGGCCCGGTTTAGGGTGTCCGGCTGGAGGCTACCCTGGGCATCAGGAGCAGGATTAGGAGGGACACAAAATGGCAAAAGCGGCAGGAGCTTCCCTTTTGGAAAGTAAACGAGAAGTTTCGTTCGGGTTGCAAGGTTAAAAAACGATTCATTTTGAAGGAAGAATTCGATTGCAAACGTCTTTGAATGCCTTTTTTTTCCATTCGTAAAATCTCAACTCCAACGCCACGAAAGCACCGAGCCACTCCAAAAGGCCGTCGTATTGGGGTCGATATCGAAAGAAAAAAATACGAACACAACCACAGACACACATACACAAACCCTCCTAGTGCATTGGCCCCCGGTAGTCGAATTTGGTTCGTCTTCCGTCCCGTTTTTGGTCAACGTCAGACCGGCACGAACTCGAACTGGACGTCGCTCAATTTGGTGCCGCGCGCCAGTACGCGGCAGCCACGGTCGGATTGTTAATTAATTAATGTATTTCGAAAAAGGCCGCAACCAGTGCAACACACACACACACACATACACATACACAACGAGATCGTACCGTCTCCGATCAAGCGCAGCAGTCGAATCCGTTTTCTCCGCTTCTCTTCTTCTCTTCACCACCAGCCGAGTGTTCCGTGCCGTGCCGATGCAATGCAATGCGGTGTGATTGCACATGCAACGCACGTCACCACGCTGGGGGCCGTATTGGTTCGGTTTTTAATTGCCTGTGCCCGTCCCCTCCTCCTCTCCCTTGTACCGTCCTGGTTGTCTTTCCCGGGTTGCTTCGATTGCAGAGCAACGATAAGTGCGGCTTCATCTCTCGCACCACTTCTCGCGTCTCGAAGTGCTCGCTTTGTACTGAGGAAGAATTGAGAAAAACAAGAATTGTTGTCCTCTCGTTGTTGAGTATAATTTTTTAGAACGGTTTAATCAACGCATAAAGCAGACTGAAGAGCATAAAAATTCCATAAAATTAGTTTATCGTTTCGATTGATGAATCTCGAAGAAGGGTTTTCAGCAAGCTTAATCGAAGCAAACGTATGTTTGCTACTCGATTTTTACAAACAATCACGTTTAACAGTCATTTCGAAGCTTGTATGAGTTGGTGACATCATGGTAGAATAATTTGCATCAGATGCCTTCACCATGTTCTTCCTATATTTGGAGATTTTGAGGATGTAAAACCTTGCTCCAACTGTCGAGTGACCTGAGAAAAATGTGAGACCAAGCAAAATATGGGAAATTCAGCACGTATTATAAAAATAGACGCCAGTGGTTAGAACCAGGAACAAAAAACTCGTCTAGAGTGCATTTGTGCAACCTTTTACAATTTAAAGATTATTCGTGCCGAACTTCTTTTAACTTTTGTACTTTTTAATATTTCAGTATCCAATCGTAAACCGATGTTTGAAAGATAAAAGCAAAGGAAACTCATTTTAATGTGTTTTTCAATTCTTCCATATTCTGATTGCTTCTTGAAAAACATAAAAACAAACTTACGGTACGTTTTTTTTAAAAGACAGCGGTTTTTTAAATTATAGCTAAAATAATAAGACGCCTAGAAGATGGTTGAAATAAAAAACCGTATTAAAATTTAGTAGTAAAATTTTATTTGTTGATACTACACATTTTATTAACATCGTAAAACATTTGTTCTCCATTTCGCCTAGTGCTGATTGCAAAATCGGCTCGTAACACGCTTCGACACGGACCGAGCCGTTTGCTTTGTTTGGAAAATTTTCCAATCCACGCCACCCGCCCGACTGCGCATGACCATTGATTTTCTTCCCTAAACGGTCTTTTCTCGGAGCAGCAGTCGGGAAAACCTGCTGCCAGTTTCTTCGCGTGCTCGGGTTTGGAAATTTTACACTCTGTCCTGTAACTAGCAAACGATCGTCCAAGAGACATCGGATGAATAGAGGACTTAATACATTTAAATGTGTTTTAATTTTAATTAGTGAACCACTCATGCAATTTCTTAAAAACGAGTCGTCAAAAGCTGCTGCCATTTTGCAATGGAAAAGATTAAAGTGGTTCAACACTATTTCGCAATTCAAAAGGCAAATTAGATTTCGACTTTAGTAGAATTAAAGTCAGTAGAATTACTTACAAAACAATAAATAAATATTTAAAAATAATTTTTAAAAATTATGTTATTTATTACTGAAAATTTCATTAATTAGAATACACGTTTAGAATTTAGAAGAAAACCTGCGTATTTATACGAACACTCTGTTTTTGGCCGTGTTAAACCACCACCATTCACTTCGTATGAACTCTTCAGTTCTCGTCGGCATCGTGAAAAAGGAAAAAAATCGCGTTTAAAGGCATAATTCCGATTATTTCCTTGCAGAATAATGTTGGTCGATATTTTGCAGTACCAAATCATGCGAAAAGTGATGTTGAAACGATGTTTTTCATCAATTTTAACGCCATTGCTTTTTGCCACCAACAAGCGAAATGTATGAACTCGTCAGAACTCATTCCAAGGCCTACGCGCCGTTGCTTCGCCCGATTCAGATCATTTTTTGTTCGTACGATTTTGTCGAAATTTTTTTATGCGGAAATAATGGAAAGAATGCGATGGGAGAAAACATACAAAAAAATTATAATGTTTTATAAATTAAAAAAAATTCTGTTCATTCCTCACGATTACTCATAACCAAGGGAAATCATAAGCTGGCTAAGCAATCATAGCAAACATTTTTGGATGTGAAGATCGGAGTTATTACCGATTTCTCTATAATCGATGTACAGCAAACAATTAAAAACCTGAGTTTACCACAAATATAACGTTTAATGTATCAAAAAAGTACAAGCCAAAAAAAAAATTATTTCAAAATTTGACCTTAAAAAAGGTGGAGTTTTAAAATAATGTATGAATTCATCGGTACTTCTTACTCTTAGTAATTCTACTGATTACCTTTCCGTGGTACATGTTCATTACTTATCGGCTAATCGTTTAGTAGTCATGTTAACAGCTCACATTAATTGCTAGTAACACTCTCTAGTCCCACCATCTCACCAGAAAATTTTACACCACTTCGGCAGTAGAACATGTTTTCTCAAAAAGTACAGTACCGTAAAACATGCTGCTCCACGTCGATTCGTCGAAAGTGCGCATGTGCTAATAAGAAAAATTAAATATAGCGGATCGAGACTAGGGCTTCTTTCTTGGCCGCGAGTATCCCTTGCACGTGATTACAACGATTTTTTCGCACCCTCTAGTGGGTGCGAGGGTGTGCCTGGTTAGGGTGGAAAAACTATTTCCCTTATTACAGGAGCGCTAGAGGAGAAATAAAATGTATGTTCGCCATAATGTTCGTAATATTGTATCATTATGTAATTTCAAAAAGTTTGTTGTATTTTCAAACCCAAACGTGTGATCAAACCAAACCTGTAATATTCATCTGCATAGAAATTAGTATAGATAAAAAAATCTAAATAACCTAATTTTCCCATTTCAATTAAGATTCGAATTTTATCGAAAACGTCAGTAAAATGAGTTAAATCGTCGCGTAAATGAAATCATGCTGTAAAATTTTAATTCCGTCTTACTTTTCGGTCCATTTATCGATCGACGCTTCGGCTCACGTTCGGGTCGAACAAAACGTGCATTCGGATTTTGTCCGGCACGGTTCGTATAACTTCGTGATGTTTCGGAAAGTTCTCTTCCCCCGCTTCTGCTGCTATCCACAGCAAGCAATGGTAAGCTCCGCCTATTTTATTGACGTTTCGTTTTCGTTCTTTCATCAGCAGTGAAAATTTGAATTTTTGGATAATAATTTTTATGTTTTAGACAATAAACTGTCCGTTTGGTTGGTTTACTTTTCGAACAAAATATCGCTTCCACTTTAATCATCGTTTTTTGGCATCACTTTACCCCGTAAAGTATATAGAAATTAATCAAAAATCAAAAACCACACTCATTTCAGAAAAGCTAAACCTCGAAAAGAAGGTGAGTTACCAAAAAAAAACGGAAACCTACTTAAAGTATACCGTTCGAATAGCAATAGATACAACCTCAAGGAAAACCTTGAGCCGGTTAGATATGGACGCGCAACGTAGAAGGGAGATCTGACCTGGGGAGTCTGGGGCGGCAAAACGAGTTTTTCCCCCCAGCGAAAAACTGGTTTTTATGCTAATCAACTATACTTTCGAACGCGCCGCCAAGCTTCGCGCTGGCTGGTGATGAAGGCGAATGGGATCGTTGGAATGAAATTGCGCAGCTTACAAGTGAGGGTTTTTGTTCGCTTTGACGTTGAATTTAATGTAGACAGACAGTTGAAAGTTGTGAGAACGGCGATGTTATGGATGGTAATTTTTTGTACGAAAAATGATAATCAGTTTTGCAACATGTTTGGTTGGGCTCATATTCAATGTTTTAAAAATTACTCGATATTTTCATCCTTGAACCACCTTATTCTTCAAATAAAAACATCAAAATCTTCTAATGGCATAAAGTTTATTAAGAAATCGCGTTAAGCACTTCGCACCGTAACATTCTACGAACTGGCTTTGCCCGAGCCGGATTTCATCGCTATTTAAGTGGATACTTCGGTCTCCTGTTTCGCAGTCCGGCACAACCGTCGCTATTGCTATCGCTATTGCTATCAAAATTTAGACAAAAAAGCGCACCCCTAGCGCAAGCAGCAGTGCGGCCGAAGACAGAACCACCGCCGACGCCCCATCGCACGCTCCATCGATGCAGGAAGCGAACGCAATCGTGTGCGCGACGAAATGTTGCTCGTAGCCACCGGAAAGCATAAACGCCCACGGTCCCGAAGCGTACACGGTCGCATCCTCTCCACCGTCGGCACCGGTCGCCATCGGAACCACCGCCGGACAGGTTCGTTCCATCGCGTTTGGCATGCCTTCGAGCACTTCGAGCGGATTGAGTCTTCCACTTCCGGTGTGGTAGTAGGTGGCGTGAGCCGGTCCGGTCGCGTACGAAAGCCCGAGATACGGCAGCGAGTCCGCATCGCTAGTTCCGGCCGATGTGGCAATCGGGTCCGACGAGCGGGGCGCATACCCGGGCAGGGAAAGCGTACTGCCGACGTCGTTCATCGAGATGAACAGCGTGTTCTGCTCGTTCGCCATCATCTTGGCCATGTTGAACGCGTTCGAGTAGTGGCGGACCTGCTCGAATGCCTTGCGGGGCTTGTTTTGGCCGTGCGCCCGGCGGATGTTGCCGTCCTCGACGAACAGCAGGAAACCGTCCGTGTGTTCCGGCTTTTGCAGCATCTCGAGCGAGTAGTGCACCATGCGGACGAGGGCTGGGGTGGGGCTGTCATCGGCAATGTCCGCACTGAAGGGAAGATGGTCGTAATCGAACAATCCGAGCAAATAGTCTATCTTTGACGTGTCCAAACTGACCAGATCACCCTGAGAACGAGTAGGAGAAGAAGAAAAACGAACGAAAAAAAGATTTTTTAAATCAGAATGATATTTTAATTGTAATTGTTTTGAGAAAGCAATTGTTTGCTTGCACATTTTTGTAGGCGACCTCAATGTAAGTCCCATTCTCGCCGCCAACTACGATGATTTTGAGCATTCGCCTCCAACTTCGATGCCTTCAAGCATAGTGAAAAATTAACATTCTTTTCATTAGAGCGATTAGCTGTTTTCTGTAGAGTACACAATTAATTTAGTTTAATTTGTACAAAAAAAAATGTTTAGTTCCCATTTCGTAACATTTTCACGACAACATCTCGTTTGTTTTAAAAACGGTTGGAGAAATTGTCAAACAGGCGAATTTATAAAGCAAAAATATCTCAGATTTATATCAGTACTGCTTATTAACGAATTCAAACAGGGAAAATATACAAAAATGTAAACTCTTTTCGATCCCAATTTCCAACACGCCTAAGTACCAGCTTTCGGTAAAGCGTATAATGGATTTTTATGCTTGCAAATTGTACCAACATTTAAAGAAAGTATTAAGAAACTTATTTTCGGTTTAACATTTGTGAAAGGAGATTAAAGCTTAAATTTTTTGGAAAAATTCTGACAAACAAGTGAGCTATTTTTGGTGTTTATAATGTCACCTCCATAGTAAATTTGCTAGCGACCAGTTTTCGGTAGCATTTACAATTCATAAATGGTTATTTAAAGATCGAATATCGAATGGAAATCATTGTAAAATTAATAAAAATAATTACAGTAAAAACGATTTAATACAACTATAAATTTCTTCGTTGTACAAAATATCGTCTAATACGTAAAACGTCCATGAAATTCTAGCTAAATTTGGTGCTTGGGAAGAGTATAAAACAATAATTAT
Organism: Anopheles farauti No. 4; assembly: GCA_000956215.1. Taxonomy (NCBI): domain Eukaryota; kingdom Metazoa; phylum Arthropoda; class Insecta; order Diptera; family Culicidae; genus Anopheles; species Anopheles farauti No. 4. Next base: position 10,375 of record JXWZ01004189.1, read on the forward strand.
TAGCTTTGTTAAAGATACTATGTAGTTCTTTTACCATTTAATACTTAAGAGACATTTTTGAGTACTTCATATAACATTCCAAAAAAACCGTAGCTATTGCCCTGCTAAAGCGTAAAACATAAAATTGATATGTAGTATATTGCGTTTGCCCTTTGTTTAGTACAAGTTAAACAGTAATTTTCTACAAATTGCATCTCGTCGCTTCTTCCGTCGGCAAAATATGACAAGCGCTACAAAGCAACCGGATGCGAACATCCGGAACAACGCATACACACACACACACGCACCCATAAACACAAACACAAGAAAGCGAGCGAGACAAAAAAAACAGTCACTCTTCCGCACGTCAGAATCGCTGCTAAATGGGATTGCAAATCAAATCAAATATCCAAAAATAAAATAAGGGTGAAGCAGCACGAGCGCTCCCTGGGCGCGTAGGGGTTGTCTTCTATCGATGGCGTGTGTGTGTGTGTGGGAGAGCACCATAACAGGAGGGAGTGAAGATACGTTCAAAATAGAGCATACAGGGGAGTGTGAGGAAAATTTAATAAATATTTAAAATACTGATTATGGTTCGGACCCTAGCAGCGGAAGGCGAAATCTTCTTCTACTCCCTTTTGTTGGTGCTGTCGACGCGGTCGTCACCGTAATTGGTAGCTCAATAGCGCTACCCTGCCACACACGCGGCTTTTGGATCATCAGTGCAGTATCATCGCAGGAGGCGAGATTTTTTGAAGCTACAATTTTGCATCATTTCGCCGGGGTGAGAAGAAATGGAAATGAGGGGTTTTTTTTGCAAGTGTAATAAAGACTAATTCAAACGGACACCATGCATTAAATGCGTTATAACTTATTCATTGATTGGAATATTAATTGGGAAAAATCCGGACGGGAAATCCCCGCAGACATCGACACGGATTGAAACAAACATTTTAACTTTAATTGACAATTTTTCCCAGGTTGATGTTAAAATTTATTTTCGTTTTTTTTTAATCTAAATAAACAAAACTACGGTTTCGGAGATTTCCGTTCGGATTTCTCCACCACAAGGCTTTCGCGACACTAACTCTGCCCCAACTGAAGCACTTTGCCACGTGATGCAATCGAGTGTTCATCGATATCGAATAAAATTCGTGCCGAGCCAGGCAACGGAGAGGATTAGCGAACGGCTCTCGCCGATGCTTGAGCAAACATTCGCATTTAATTGGTTTTCTGTTGCCCAATCTCATCCGATCCGTACCCGCACAGAGGTGCTGGTGCAATATTTGTCCCGGAAGAGTCACCAGAGCTTCTCTCGGACAAACGAAAATAATAAAAAGAAAAAAAAAAACACACACACAACCAACCAACTAACGAATACCGAAGTACGGCAAACGTGCCGGCCGCGTTTTATGTCTCAATAAAAGGTTTGCGGTTGCGTCGGGTCGGATTCGCGCAACGGTACGCAGAGCGGACCGCTTTTATGCCGCTAATTAATGGCAATGATCAAATTTAATGAATTTCTCCATCCGCGGAGCTCTGCTCGGCGAAAGGAATGCAAAATCGGCAACGCGGCAACTGGCGGGAGTGGAACCGTACCCCGTTCAAGGTGAGATCAATTAAAGAAGATTCCAATGCAACCAGCTGCTGTCGGTCGGTGCTGCTGAGTTGGCCATGACTTTCGTTGCCGGCTCATCGATAATTTACGTTCTGGGGTTGAAGAAAAATTCTGCACCCTCCGCGTTCGAATCAAAACGCCATCAACTAATGCCCGGTCGGGGCAAATGCGACAGGCACGACACAAACGAGGCGAGGCATCGAAATCTCGTTCCGAACACGCAAAACCGAATTCGTAATCGTAAACCGCAACGGCGGTTATAAATTCCACCCGTAAATGCGCGACCCAAAGCAAAACAAAAAACAAGACAAGACGAACCGGACAGGACGGGAGAGAACCGAATAAACTGATAACAATCTCACTTCCCGGGCCCAAAACCTTCCACCCGAACCGAAAGTGATTGACAATAAAGTGATCGCGCATGTGTTTGTGTGTCTGTGTGGAGGGAAATTGTATTAGAACAGTGCGTTTTGCAGCCCCACCGGTTGGGACGTTGCGACGACGAACGATCGAAATAATAATAATGAATAAAGGTGGAGGATTTGCCGCGGCCACAGGACGCACGTTCGCCAACGTGACGGGATAAACTTCAAACGCACCAAAAGGCCTTCAAACGAAACGTTCGGAACGCTCGGAACACCACATCGGAGGGGGTTGAAGGGGGAGTATTACGGTGTGGCTGGTGCGGGGAGCGGGTTCGTTGTTCTTTCTCCATCCGGCCGGGCCTTGGATTCACACGCACAAGCGGTGCACTTGCGGTGCAATTCGATTGCGTTTTCGTAAAAACCCGTTCGAACCGATTCAACCACACACGTAAGCGCGGCCGTGCGCTTGTTGTTGGTGGGTATTTTTATGAACCCACCCCAACACCGTAACGGTGGGATTCGCGCAGATGCACGGTGGTCAAAATGTCTGGGGTTTTTTGGGCGTCATATGAAGAGCAAACTGAGTTCATACTTTTCGTAGTAAATTTTAATAATCTGGTTAATTCAATCTTGAAAAAGAAATTATTTCTAATTTGTTACAATAGACCTTCTTTTTGTCTACATTAAAGCTATAAATAATAAATGGAACATACTCAACACATATTAACGCTTTTAATAATCCAGCATTTAATAAATCATTTGTTTGTATAGCTTGTGCAACGACGAGAGCGAAGAGAGCAATATTTGTGCCTTTCTTGTTCCATATTTGTTGGTTGTACTGAGAGTAAAAGAACAACAGGAACGAAAAATTCGGCTGAAGCAGTGCTCAACGTATTCATCGTGCATAAAATACACTCAAAATAGTTTTGTAAAACAACTTTAAACTTTTTAGAGATTCAAATTAATGTAGAAATAAATACTATCTCCTCCAGCTCTTATTTTAACAAAAAAAAAAACAAATTAAGAGTAACTAAAGATTCCTCTCGTTTAAGATTCAACTCGAAACTCCAACAGTGGCTGAGTCATCAACAAACACTGCATTTCTTGAAAGAACGCATCAGAACACTTATTCCACACTGCGCAAAATCCAATTATCACTGCTTAAGTCGCTGAAAATCAGTAACAATCACGCTTTGATTCGATTCGACTATTCAAAATTATCACCCGTGGATGAAAATAACTTGTTTCCTATACGACAAGCTAAACGAATCGCCAATACTTCGTCAGATAAGCACTATATATGCCTACAAAACGTGATTTAATTATTACTTGATACAAAATGTAGAAATTCCGTCGTTAAATCGCTACATTTCGTTAGTTCGTTCCAAATTTGATTCGTGAAGTAGTTTGCAAATGAGTGATTTACTCTTGCCTAACCATCCTACAGCAATAAATCCATCGAACAAAACAAATCACAATGGATCAACTCACAAAAGAGTCAAAAAAAGAGCTCGTCACATGAGCTTCAAATCGTCCCAAGGAGAGATTTGTGCGGCTAGTATTTTGTCCACTTTCGGGCCCATCCTTGTCCTGCTAGAAATTAAACCAACACCAACAGGAACTGTCCCCATCACGGCACCGTTTTTGGCACCATCGACCGTTTGCATTCTCGTGTGCCAGAAGTAAAATACAAATAAAAAAACAAATGCTCCCAACCCAACGGTCGAAATGAATCGAAATGAATTGACCATCGGTGCACAGGAATCACCTCCACTCCACCCAGTCCGTGTTTGTGTGTGTGTTTCTGCCAGAGACAGCCGGGCAGTGCCGGCCAGCAGTGGCGGCAATTGACGTGCCGGATGATTTATATCAGCCATTTTACACCGTCCGAAGCGCACACGGTACGATAAATCAAATCGCATAACGTGTCCTGCCGGCGGTCGTGGCGGCAACGGTGGTCGTGCTCGTGCATGCAACATGCCAAAAACCGACGGACCCTTGCCCGATGCGATCGACGTTTGGAATATGTTACCGGTTCGCATATTCTCCCTTTTGCCGTTCGCGTTCGCGTTCGATTTCGTAGGCGCCTTGCGCCGGTACCGATCGAACGAGATAAGTAAGATACCGAATCGGGGAGAAATCGGTGGTTGGAGTGAAGCGAGAATGCATATTTAACGCTGGAAGTTCTCACCGTACAGGGAAATGCGTTGATTTTTTTTTATATGAGAAGTGGTTTTAATGTTTAATATTTAATACTAATTAATGAATAGTTAAAGAAAAATTTGTTACAAAATTAAAAAAAAAACTTCAACACAAACCAACACAAACAACATGTCCGACGAAAATATCATCTCTGTATCGAAATTGAAATCGCAAAAACCTCAGTACCAATAACGTGTAATTATTCAATTTCCCTTAATCCTCCATCAATCACGCGTTAAACGACTTTCTTCGGTTGATTCCGTGCAAACGATCCAAAAATTTCACAAACGATTTATAAATCCCGGCCGGGCCGGACTGGCGCTGCTGGAAATTTGAGTAGCTTCTTCCGTTCCCCAAGTGCGACGCGATTGCGCTCCCTTCAGTGAATCCGCGTGTCCATAAATCATTGCGAGGATTTTATCGGCAAGCGGTGTATCGTCCGGCTAAAGCGCGGTGGATTATGTCTTTATTAAGACGAGCGCAAACGAGTGTCTCAGAATGATAAATTAAAATCGTCCCCAAAACGATAATTCCCCTCCCCCGGGCGCCCGTGGGGAAACACGGTTAATGATGTTTTGTTTGGAGAGTGAAGTGAAAAGTTTTTTTTGGTTTTACTGTATTCCTGAAAAAATGTTTCTGTTGCAGTGATTTCAACTCGCTAAGAAGGTGCTTTAAACGATACCATTCATTCAAAACGATTCACTAAAGATACGTGAAATGCATGTCTAGTCTCAAAGGGACCATTTCCGGAGCGTTTCTCGCTAGAAAACACCATCATAAACATCGTCCCCAACTCCAGCGGTGGCTCATAAATGACGTGAAATATGTGGCGCGCTGGAAATAAATGGATTTTCCTGCATGGAACTCGCAACGATGCATGCCGAAAAAAAACGAACTTCTTTCCCGCGACTGGCGCTATTTTTCGATCGCAGTAGGTTTCGGTTGCTTTGCTGTCACCGGCTAGGCGACGGCCCAAGGTGAATAGAGCCGCGTTGGGGTAGTCTCTAGACCGTACTTACCACCGTCGTGATGTACGTAGCGTTCTTTCCCTGCTTCGACTGTTGCCACTCCTGGATGAGATTTTTCCCATCCGTTCGCAGCCCGGCCGCACCGGACGCGTCCGTCTGACCGGTTGGAATAAAGTTCTTCCGTCCACCGCCGAGAATAACCTTTTTCGAGTGTGTATGTGTGTGCGAGCGGGAGAAAGAAGGGAAGAAAATAAAATGTTTTTTATTTCTTCGGTACGCAATCAACCTACACGAGTAACGCAGAAACAGCCCCATACCTTAAACTGCTTGCCGATTTCGCCGTGAATGAGCTGATGGGCAATGTCTGGCGTGGCGGTGGCAGTGTTGCAACCGGCCGTCTTTACGTCAGCGTCGCTTTCCCACCCACTGTCCGGGCTGTTGGCGTAGAGGGCCGCACTGGAACCGGAAGTAACACGGGACGTGGTCGCAAAGCCTGAGAAGAGGAGGTTTATTAGTAGAAATCGGTATAAATTGTTTTAAAATCAACAAAACACTATCATGGGAACATTGAATACTCAGATACTTTCTCCATTTTCATTGAAAACGAAAGACCAAATAAT
>JXWZ01004191.1:0-15408 GCA_000956215.1 Anopheles farauti No. 4
TCCTTACAAGAGTTGTTCAATTTCTTACAATATTTGCTGTAAAAATAATGTAAAATAATGTTAGTGGTGAACAATTCCATAAATCAATTCAATAAAGTAATTAAAAATTACGAGCCACATTGATTCAGTGCGATTTTGATGTCCAATAATCTTGATAAAGAAAATCATCTCCTACCTAATAATCGTTATGCAAACAAAATTACCATCATCCAGGCAAGCTCTGCACTTGGTCCGTATCTTATCTCATCAGCGCCAAAATGAGTTCCATAAATCACTGCTCCAAGCTGCGCTCATCTCACGGTGAGCGAATTTTCCTACCATTATTCAAAACAACCACCGAGCAAACGAACCGCTGATGACTCGTGGAGCATTCAACACGTCGTAAATAGTGGCATGATAGTGTTGTTTTTTTTTTTTGCATAAGTAAGCGTCGTAGTATTTCGGTGCCGGTTTCGCTTGGATGACTTGCGCCAAGTGGACGGAACGCTGAACGGGGAACGATAAAATCAATCGAATTCTGGGATGTCAACCCGGCTTAATGATGACCGTCCTCCGCCTCCTCCATGTGCTGGGAAGGAAATTGCGTGAAATTCTCGCTCGAGAAGCGTTAACACGCGAGAATAAATCACCTTTTCGGTGTGGATCACCCACGGCTAGAACGGCCGTCGAGTGACATTCGGTGGCTTTCAAACGCTACACGCTACGGCGGCCCTTGACGGCAGCGGGTTGCGCGTTAGAGAGGCCTGGCATCTTCTAGATGCTCCGGCCTTACGCCGACGATACGATGGCCAAGGTCAGGGGTGACTGAATTTATGGTCAATTGTCATTGTTTCGCGTAACCGGTCGGTAGCATCGTTAGCAAACGAACACCACACAATCGCAATCGAAAGTTGTCGTCGTCCACGACGTTTTCCACTCGCGCTTTGCTTGTGGATGCTTGGAAATGATGCTTAGTTTTCTCAGGCCCGCTACCGTGGGAGGGTCTAATAAAACTATTAGAAGATTTAGAGATAATTCTGTGGCTAAATGCATCGGTCGGTGGTTGTTTCTACCCGTAAAGAAGACGAAACGTTGCATACATTGTTAAGAGGAGTGTTTTAAGGGGTTAGATTATGAAATTTGAATGGAAAAAGAATACTAAATTGAAAGTTTTAACAATTTGTCAATCAAACTTTTATAACATTTCTTATTTGAAAGGAAACATTGACAGCATTTTTGTCTTATACCAAAACATGAGGCACACAAAAAAGACATATTTTTAAACTAACATTGTGCCATGTTTCCGCTTTTTTTCTCTACACAAAACCCTTCCACCACGACCTTGAGCGAACGGACCGGTAGGGTTGAATTGCCGGCCACCTAATACGCTCCGATCATTAATATTAAATTTATACTCGCTTCACATCCGGTGCTCGATTGCAATCCCACCGGAATCAACAACAGTAACACGAACACATACACAAAAAAAGAGAAAAAAAATCTTAAATCCCTCGAACGAAGCGAACACGCCAAATGCTCAACCAGAGTCGCTTCGGACACGCGTTAAAGATCCACGCGAAGATCTATTCCCATCCATCATAACAACGCCCGCGATTGCGAAGTCATTACGTCCACCGCACTGCCCGCCACATTGTCAGCGTGGCTCGATGCTTAAACAAAAAAAAAACGCTTCCACTTCGCATAAAAAACGAAAGACGCTTGCTTGTTACTGCAAAAAAAAAAACAGTTTGGAATAATAAGTCACTAAACCGAGAACATCCGGCGGACGGGTGGAGTGCAGAAACAATCGGAGCAGAACGCGTGATTTCCAAAGGTAGCCGGGCGGGCTGCCGCGGGTGCTTTACTGGCTCGATTTATTTTCGGCGATGAGAATTCGGGCAGCGCTTTGTCCAAGAATCGTTCATTTTCTAGGATCGCCAAAAAATTGCACCGCATTTATCACGGCAGACACGGATGGAGACGCATCGCGTGAGAGTCCGTCGACGCCCTTTCGCGTGAACCTTGACCGGGTTTTTGCAGCTGTCAGTTCGTTCGGGTGGCGCTTGAGAAGGTTTCAATCATAATGACGCCTTAATTTGGTTAATTAAACTCAGTGATCTTCGGATTAACATTTTTTTGTTTCTTCGTTTTGGGTTCGCGTTTGATAATCGGTACCGATGGAAGAGGTTTGTGTTTCTTAAAGTAGAGCTGAGGGTACAATTTTTCGGTTACTCTACGATGTTGCGTAAATTTTTATTTTTTTAAAGAGTTTATTGTTAAATCGATAAAATAAAAATCAAAATCAGCAAGAAACAATCCAGCTTTAAATGAAATCATAGCACACTATGCTGTAAAATGCAAACTCTAGAGCTATCAGGTTACTACAAAGCTACTATTTTAAGGATTTATGTTTTAATATGTTCTCCTCTACAAATTAAGCTCAGTTTTACGTTTGTCAAAACAACGAAATCTCTTTTGTATGTTTTAAGTGTAGCATTATAAGCCAAATAAAACTAAAACAATAATAAAAAACTACCAAATAAAAAAAAAGTGTAGCATAATAACTAATATTATTTCTACCAAATTGAGTTTTATTCTATATAATGGATGAATTTAATCGTACTCTAATGCACAAGAATATTCAGAGCATTTCAAAATGGCTTTGAATGAAAACTGTATCTCGTGACTAATTACTTTGACCTAAATTTTATCTGAAACCATCCTAACATTCTTACGAAACCCTGATTACTAGGAAAGAATTGTGACATCGTTGTTAGCCGATCCACGAAAAGGACAACAAAATGAATTTTCTTTGGCGAAGCAATAATTTTCCAAGTACATTACACACCCACTTCAAGCAGACGCTCGTTTCCGAACCCACTTCCTAAGGATGTAATGAAGTGGCGACGCCATTTGCAAAGTAAACCAAGGTCTCTTGATGCTAAGAAACGACGGCCAAACCGAGGTGATAGTGAGCTGAAAACTTCGTCACAATTGCGTCTCCGTGAGATAAAGTTCATTGTGCGTCAAGAAAACACAATAAACGACGGATAAGAATTGCTTTCTGTCGGATTTCGGACACCCCGGGGCAACTTCGGCCGGCCGGAAGGGAAACGTTTACGGACAACGAAACTCCAAAGCAAATCTTCAATCTCTCACTGGCCGATTCCGGTGTCAACCACAACCGCAAGACCGCACTGTCGGTACACCAAGGACAGGAAGGACGATTTCGCTCCCGAAAGGGAACCAGCGGACAAAACGAATTCTGTGCCATTTGCACAGACGACCCGAACCACCACCCACCCCCAGTTCAACCGTGTTATTAAAAGAAGAAAGGAAGCATGCGACCGTCCGGCGAAGGGTTTGGTCAGATTTAGCCGTTTTTCTTTCCCCCCGGTGGAAAAGGGATCGAGGGTAGGCTAGGAAAATTGCCCATTGCTACCTCCCGGCTGGGTGGTCTGCTGCGCACTTCAAATTCACACCCGGAACATAATTCATGGAAAATGGTTTTTATCATTAGGTTGTAAAGTATCCGCGGCCCAAACGCCCCGAAGGAGTCGTTTATGGCATGGAGGCGATTGGGAACAACAGACGGAAGGGATTCGAAAGGAAAAGCCGGATACCCCGATACACAGGGATCCGGGAGCTACTGCTGCGCTTACACTGGAGTGGATTTACGCTCTAACGCCTGCGAATGGTATGACGGTGGTGAATTTGCGTGCGTTTCGTTACCATTTGCTGCGATTGTTTTCGACAGGGCGAGGGCCTTTTGTGAATGTTCTTACCATACACATCTAGCCAGAATGGATCGAACAATACACGCTCCGGTTTTCGAATGATCCGAAGTCCAGAACATTGGCCTGAGTGGTTTTAGGGTGGCAAGTGCTTCCGTAGATTATGATTTTTAATCTGAGGAATTATTTATTCATACACGCTCTCGAGGTTTGTTTCCTCGTTTGCTTTCCTCAGTAGGCGCGCAAGCTGCGAGGTGTTGCCAGGCTTTCTTTATGCTGAACGCACACACACGTCTCAAACCGACACAGCCAACCTAGATTAGAGTGGATGACTTCATAACGACGCAGCAAAGGAACGATTTTGCCCCTTGGCGATATGCGTTTTTACCTTAAAATATACGCAAAAGACATCGTCCCGTTTAGGAGGAGCTCTGTTTCCTTCGTGCTTGGTGCTACAATAATTTGCATAATGACACCAATCCTGTTCCTGACTTCCAGAATCCTCCCAATGCCGTCTGGAGAAATTCGTGCAACTGTGTTATATGAAAAGGGCCTCACATGCTGTTGAAGGTGTTTAAGAAAAGAAGAAACGAAGGATCATCGCCATCATCACCACCGCCGGCCGGTATCGTCGGAGTAATCGTCCTTAAGAGGATAGAACCTTTTTTTACGACCGCACCAACTGTCGCTCCGTTTGCGCCGTATTCTCAATCCTTGGGGGAAAAGTTTACTTTTCTTTCGATGTATAAAAAAAAACAGACAGATTTTCCGCACCATCCGAAAATCGTGCAACATTGCGTACAGATCACATTAAAAACGGGGGAAAAGCTACTAGAAACACAAAACTAATCCCAAGATAAAGGGAAACACGTTACGCACCGCGCTTGATTTTCCCATTTCAACACGCTCTTGTTGTGTTTTTTTTTGTGACAGGATGATAGTGGCCGGATATCTTTATCAACCGTTCGCACTGTGAAGAGGGTGGTGGTCAAGTACGGCAAATTTCCATTTTGCTAGGGAAGCGAAATTGTAACGCAACATCGACAGTGCCGCCATAGCTCATGTTTTATCTTGCGCGGGACACTCCCGCGGGAAATTGAGACCGTTAAAGTTTTGCCACATTGCCCGGACAAATGGCTTAATTGGAATCGATCCGCATGAGGGGATGCGCTTTCTATTGTATTTATTAGCTGTTATAGCTTTGGATTCTGGTGTTTGTTTGTTGATGTTTGATAAGAACAAATTGAAGATAATATTATAAAATATAGTTGTACAAAGTATCATTCGGTCGGCGTTTGCGCCTGTTGGTATGCAATTTGTTTACATACCAAATCTTACATGATTTACTTTTCCAGCTGACCGCATCGTGGCGCTACTGTACAAATGAATGAGAAATGTGTTCAATCCGCAAATGAAAGGAAAGACAGTTAACAAATTTTGCACCTAATTTTTATAACTCAGAATTTTAGGTTATTTTATTTTACTATCACTGTTATTATTATTGTCATTACATAGACTCTTGTGAGTCTTTTCGTTAATAAGTTAGATCATTTTCGAACCGCTGAAAGTCGATTGGTTTTAAAGTATCAAGCACCGGATGCTTTCGCCCACCGAACAACACATCCGAGCCACATGACCCGCTGTTAAGAAAGGCGTTATTAATCTAGCGTGACGGTTGGAACAGCAAATGAAGCATCCAGAACACTCATGGGTTGAGTACGATCTAGTTAAGCCTGTGAAAATCGGTTAACAATGTTGCCGATCATTATCACGCCGGTCTGCGAAGGGTGGAAGGGACGTTCGATTTCTCGGGTGCCGGCGCGCTACGAAGACTTCCAATGAGGTGTGACGGTGTCGTGTTGGAGTCACCCGAGTGCATGGCCCCTTGCCGGTAGGATAAGCGTGAACGCGGGGTTATATATTTCCAATTATCAACTCACTCCAGCCCGGCGTTGGTGACTATTTTTATGCCAACGCTAAATTGCTTTCGCCGCAGACGAATTTCTATTATTAAATTCGATTTCACTGCCTTGCACACTTGCCGCTAGCACGCCGGAAACCCACCAAAGTCCGGTCAACAATCGGCGGCATGTTTGCGTTCGTTGTTTGCCTCCACCGAATGTCGATCAAATGTCGCAACGTTCCCTCTCGCAGCGATCGTCAAAGGATTTATCCCTGTAGCGTACAGCCACACGGAGACCGGGCGAGAGCATAATTTAATTCTGCACCATTAAAAAGCAATTTCCTTCGGCGAAAGGAAAGAGAACGAACGCCGTTCGTTCCTAATCGGTCGCTCGCATCGTGTTCAACCGGGGAAGGAGATTTAAAACTGATTTTGAGAGGAACCCCCGAAAAATTCCTTCGCAATCGCCGCGCTGGCTTCCGGGCGGTGGAAAAATTGAATTAAAATGTTGACAGAACGTTTTGCGCTCCTCGACCGCCGACGGGGTGCTTTTCCCAGTGCAAAGATTGTTGTCGTCGCCGGCGTCGTGTGGAAGCGTAATATTATTTATATATTTCCCCCTCGTGTAGGATGCCTCGGCACGCCTCGCCAAGGTGGTGGCGATGGTCATGAAGCATCCATTGCAACGGTGTTGCAAAAAAAGCCCCGACATTCGAATAGAGTCACGTTCCGTGCGGGGTTTCATTTCCTCGTTAGGCATCCTCGTCGAGGTCGTGGTACGGGGTTGATTTTTTTCATCTAGCCGTTCCATTTTCCACTTCATATCTTCACGCGCATCAGCAGCGCAGGGATGAGGGCGGCCAGGCAGGCAAAAAGGACACCGTGTGCGAGCCCGGACAACAAATGTGCGTGTTCAATCATACGTTACAGGCTCACGCTGGCTCAGCAAAACTCCCCACGCACCCTGCATCTCTACCTCACGCAAGGCAAACACATTCCCGGCAGTTATGAAAATTCATATGTTTTTTCATTCCCGGTAACGAGCACCGCAGCCGCAGTTCGGCAAGTCCGTCGCAGTCGCACGGGAAAGCGTAACCCCGTACCGCACACGCTGCTTGAGGTTTTTTCCCGGAGAGGAAAGGCTGCGGAAGCCCGTCCGGCATGCGATTTGTGACGTCTCAATTTCGAACGAATAATCAAACGGAACGGAATGCATAGACTCTGGGTGGAAGAGATAGCTTCGTTTGTGTAATTGGACTAGATTGCAATGCGGAAGAAGCTGCATCGAATGAAATTCTCATCCTTTGCTCGTTTCAATATCGGACTGTGTTCGTTCCATAAAGAGTTGGGTTGAGTTTAACGAGTTATAACAAACGCACTATTGATTAAGCTTGGCTAAAAATGAGCAACTCACATCTTTGAAGAACAACACAAAAATAGTCCATGTCGGACTCGGAGTGGATTTAAAATTGCACTCCGGAGTACCTTATCGAAAACACTTGTTGAACGACTTGTTATGATTGATAATCAAAATTTTGCTCACGAACATATGAACTCATGATTCTGTTCCATTTTTTTTTGCAGCAACTCGACCAATTTTGCACGATTAAACAAAAGCCAGCTCCAGAAAAGATACTTCCCATAGGATCGGTGCGAGAAAAGAGCGCAATTATAGGATTCCCCTGCGTGGAAAATTTCAATTTTCCATTCAAAATTTTATCCTGATTACAAAACAGATCCCGCTCCCAAGCGCATGCAGGCGCTTTCTTTGCTTATAGCGAACTGAGGCCAAAATACATCCAAAAGGGGTTGCCCGTTCCGAGACATGCTTGCAATCATAGCAGCAGCCTTCATTTCGAATCGAACGCCGAAATCCGTTGGGAGCCTTGGCGTAGAGCCGTAGGAAGGTGTGTGCGTTTTGCGTGAGGAATAAAAAAAAACATTTCTTAACGAACAATCTCAATATCCGTCTCGTCCAGGCCAGGGAAGGGTGTGTGTACTTCCTACAGGGAAAAATATGCATGCACTCCTTCGGCAGTTGGGGTTTTCCTTTTTTCCCTCGCCAAGATCTAGCGAAGAGCTGAAGGGAAAGGTGTTGATGGTGATGGCATATTCATAAGTTGTAGGAAAGAGTTCTCATTTTTATTTAAATTATTTGCCGTTTCTGTACATTTTTTTCCAAGTGTATGTGTCGGACCGCTGGCCTGTCACTGACAGGTGGAAGTGGAAAATATCAGTGAAAGGAACGTTTTGGGTGGAGGAAACGGAATTAAAATCTGCATCGTTTAATGCCAAACCAGTTCCTTGCCCGTGCCAGGATGACCTTTTTCCTTTTCCTGGCAGGGATAATGATGAGTTATAGTTGTGCCGTGTTCATGAGTTGTTCCAAAAGAAAAGAGAGGAATTGCTCCCAATCTTTTTCAGTTTTCTAGCAGCCTAAAAGCAGCAGTCTTTAACCGGAAGGTGAAGAACCGTTGGAATTAAAAACCTCACTCGTTAAATAGAAAATACACACCAATGGTAGTCTTTATTTTAATACCCGTTCACTAACCTCCTGATGAACCTGCCCATTCGGCTGTCCGTCATCACAGCAGGCTTTGGTTTTTACCCGCCGCCATCGCTGGCTGAAGTATAATGACCCTTGCCACGAAGGAACCGGGCATGGGTGGATGAAAATTATAAATCCTTTCAAATTGAAATCCTTACGCCGGATGAACATCGACCGCGGAGCAGACCGACAAAAGGATTCGCTTAACATTTCAACCTTAGCGGGATGCGGACATTCCTCGGAGCAGCGAGTAGGTTTGTTTCCTGCTCGCGGGAAATCTCAGAAAGCATCATCCCGCTCGCATTCGTTCTCTCTTTCTCTTTTAAAGCTAGCGTATCATAAATCAACATCAAATTAACGACACCAGTCCTTGCCGGGTTTGCATAATGAACGACCCCAGGTTCCGGTTGACGGTGGACAGATTTTTCCCATTTTCCGAAGGGGGTTTCCACAGGGGGAATAAATGATGGCATAGCTGCATTGTCCGCGGCTCGCACGATGCTCGCAACGATGGTAGGTCGTTCGATAGGAAGTGCATCTCCAGTCGTTAGTGGTCAGGCGCGGGGGGGTTTATTTTTTCTATCTTCCTGCATCGGGGCTGCAGCGTGCCGAACGCCGGCTTTCACGTTTCCCCGGGGGAAATACGTACGCGGGCAAGATACTGAAAAATGACAAATTTATACCGATCCTTCCCCGTCCGCGATACGATGCACTTTTGACGACGTCCATTGTGGCGGTACCGGGCGAACCGGTGAGCGAAGCGAGATTTTCCCATTTTCATAACCCCAAAATTCGTACACCACCGGCGTTGTTCGCGATACCTCGAGTCGTAAATCATAGCAGCCATTGATTGAAAAAGTACATAACAACCATCACCACGACCGTGGGATGACAACGGTAGGGCGCCGATAGCGTGTGAGTGTGTGTGATTCGCTTCATTTACTGTGCGGATGATTAATGGGCTTTGTTGAGGTTTGCTTTCGTTTTTTTTAATCATTTCAGCACTTTTCACGTTTGATAAATCATGACGCGGCCACCTGAGAAATCGTAATTTATTTAGTAAGTGACTCATCGTTCGAGGAAGGTGTTCGCTGTTACTTTTGTATGTGTAAACGCTTTGTGAGGTAAATTTCAGTACCTGAACGCCAATAAAGGACAATTATTTTACTTGAAATATTTGTGAAAAAATTTATGTTGAAATATTCATATTTGAAACATTACATATTCCATTCACGAACCTTTGCATATGATTAAATCTTAATTTGTCTTCATCCACAGCTTCAAGCTGGCTCAAGTTAGGAACAATTAGCCACCGAACGATAAGCTTAAATAATTCGCACCATGCAGGATCGCTAGCGCCAGTCAAAAGGATACCATCATGAAGCGAACTTCAGCAGTCATTAGCACTACCAATAATAGTATGTTTGTCGCACGAGATAAACGGCCACGGCCACGAAGAAGCGACGAAGTGAACCGAAACCAAGAAACGGGGCAATCGTCCAAGAGACATTCGTGCAGGGTGAAATGGCATGCACGTACGATAAATTAAACATATAGACTAACGTACCGACCCCCGTGCTCGCTGCGATTCGATCGATCGTTGTTGTCCAGCGGCTTGGAATGGCTTGGTTCCATTTATTCATTCCCAGCGCCAGCACGGGAGGCAATATTGAAGACACTCCAAAAATAAATGCTAGACAAATAGCTATAATGAATCAGCAAAGATAGTGGCGGCCAAATGTCGTACGCGTTCGGTCGGTCGGCATGAAAATGTGTCATGCCCAGATCGAGGGCTCCTCGCAAGCCGGGAAAGACGTTGCCCGGGTTCTAATGAGCCCTCGGATCCGGGTTGCCCTAGTCCAACGTGCCAAACCGACGGTCTCGACTTATCCAACGGAAGCTAGCAAGGGATGTTGTGTACGGTCGAGGAAACATTATGGCCCACTGCACGGCCGTATCGGTCATCGGCGTTGTCGTGACCGTAATCCAAACAAGGACAACTGTGGGCTCGAGTGGAGTCTAAAATAAACACCATTTCTTCGGTGCCGGCAGGGCAGGAGCAGGCGGCGTACGCAGATAAATATATCCGCCTTGCCATCCCTGCTACCGCAAAAAGGGGACGCTAAATTCGAGCGCTTCCGGTGTACGCAGCAGAAGGATATATGGCCGTGAGTGAGTTTTCGGTCCGTACGGTCGATGTGTCCTGCGGGTATTCGGTCGTGCGGGAGGAGGTAAAGGACACCGTGGCTGAAGGTAAAACTAATTGGACCGAAATGAAGTGTCCACCCGTGTCCGAGGCCTCGCCTCGGCGGCTCGGGGTTGCGTTTTTCGTGAAGGGGGCGTGCTGTTATTATTATTATTATCGCACCGAGTGTTGAAAGGGCACCTGAGGGATGAATTTTGGGACAGTTTCGGCAGGGTCAGGTTCTGATTTTGATATCTTTATAAAACGCTACCCCGAGCGGACGAGCGAAGTTCATCAACCCTCGTGTGTATTTTCGAACCCATCGTGGAAAACGCGTCGATTGGGTTCCCGGTTTCGGGTTCGCGTTCTTCGCCGCTGGGTTGGGTTTTCATTCGATTGGTTCAATAAATTATTCTTACGCCACACTGCAGTGTGTGGCCCGGGAGCGCACGATTTGTAGCGTGGTCTTATAGCAGTAGTTTTCACTGCCGTACGTTAAAGAGCTTCACCAAATGACAATAGCAGGTTGTTGATTAGATATGGTTTTCCCTTCTGTTTTTATTCGGTTTTGTTCTACCCTAACGCTTCCCGGCTGGCCTTGAACCCTAATGTCCTGCTAGCGATGGATAAATGATTGGAAATAATTTCGTTTGATCGCGGTTATAATGGGATTTACCCAATGCATTTTTGTCTTCAACACGCCTTCGGCAATCGTTGCGATGCACCAAATGAAGTGGCGGATAGACAACATCAGTTGTCCTTTTGATATAAATCGATTGGAGTGGACAGTTTAATGCAAACATCTGTCACGGTTCGGCGAAGTTATGGTATTTCAAAATATCTTGAAGTGGGCAGTCAATAATAGTCAGAGCAGTGCAAAAACGGGATGAAAATTATTATAAGTTTAACATGGATTAGGTACAGCTGTAAAGTGAATAACAAATTAAAAATCTGAATAGCTATGCCATAAATTGTCGTCAAATAGTAAATTAAGTGTTATTTATAATTTAAATTCGTTATAAATTTTTAGTATTTTCTGAACAAATAAGTTTGGCCATTCCAAATACAAGCGTTTATAATTTCTAAAAGTTAACCTCAGTAGCCATCGATCGTTGCGACCAAAATATAATGGAGCCATCTAACGCCTTATAATTGAACTAAAAAATAATAATTAGCCTTTGTATGAACACTTATTTTTTCTATTCTTTTAAGATTTTTCATTATCAAGATGTTTTTTTCTAAATTATACGTTTTCAATTGAATAATTTGAAATAATTTGCAGATTTTATTTTATTTTAGATTTTTATCTAAATTCCGTTACCTTACATAAATGTAAACTATTCTCTTTGAAAATCTTCTAATAATATTTTGAATAAAATCAAGCTTTCGCCCTTTACTTACAAACAGTCGGCTCCACATGGTTACTATTGCGAAAAAACTTTGGTTCTTCGCAATAGGATCAAAGATCAGATTTATTTTGAAGCAAATTATATTATGGCCCCTATAAAACTTTGTTGCTTGCTAAAGAAACTCTTACTTTCGCTTACTCTCGTTTTTGTGGTGCAATTTGTGACAGCACAAACAACAACACCAATCGGGGTGAAACAACAAACCATCCTCATCCTCTTGGAAACAGTCATGATTAGAAGACTTACCAACAGGAAGCTCCTAAAGCATCTACAACGAGAATCATTTAATCGATTGTAACGTTATCGTCGTATTTTTCACTTTTTTTATCGCCCTACAGTAGAATGATAAAATCGAATTAAACCGCAACAGCGTCCTTCTCGCGTCTCCTTCGACACAGGGTAAACAAATTTTGTTTGTATGAAGGAATTTCGCTCGCGAGTTTCATCCCCGCCCGCATCGTTTGCAAGACGAACAAGCACTAGTGTTGGGATGACATTTTTCATCCCCCATCCAGTGGAAATTTTTTCACCCGTCGGATACACTTCCACACCAATGAACTAATGACTTTCGATTAAGGGGAATATTTTTCCCGATTAGTGACGCCCGCCAGGCGCTATTTCGATTCCGATTGCGGTTAAAATTTCTTCAGCGTGATCCACTGCACCAAGTGAAGCAGAAGTGCTGATGTGTGTGTGAAAAAATCTCCGCAAAGCGTGTGTCTCTGATTGAGCAAATGACATTCAGCACCGCAGTTTACTTGATTTTCCCGCAGCTTTTATCGGTTTCGGTTTTCTTATCGCACCCGACGACACGGTTGATACCAGAAAAACAGCAGCAAAACAACGACCACAACGCGGTTTGCCCGATGGGATGGGTTATGCTGTTTTGCACCGTCACAGTTGGAAGTGAGAAACAGGACAGAATTTCCGGAAATGTTTGTAACCATGCGTGATGCCGGCCGACGTCTGGAGATGAAGCAGAGGACGTTTGACATCTCTCGTGTGGCAAACGCGATGATGCCTTTGCTGGAACCATTCAGGAGCAATGAAATCTTTCCCCAGTAACGAACAACCGCCTCGGGCGGTGTGCATTGATTTGGAGAAAATTTCCACTTTTATTTGCTTCCCACCCCGCCAACCGGCGGAGTGCTGATGAGCAATGAGCTGCTGAAAATGAGCTCATTTCGTGGAAGCGTGAGTTGTGTGTCGGTGTGTGCGTCAGGAAGGATGGAAAATTGCTTTTTCCTGCGCGCAAACCGAAATGAACTGACATCGATACGGAATTGGAGAATCCGGTACGTCCGGTGGTGGTGTCGGACGTGGATGCGGAGGTTGGCCGGATCTTACCACCTTTGCCGTGTTACGACCCAAACCACACTGGGTCAATGGGAAATGGCGAGGGAAAACGATGTTCGCAAGGACACGCAACGATGATGTTGATGATGATGTAGGAGCAGGAGGAAAAGTGTGCGGTTGCGTGCTGAAATGCTGTGTGTTGTCTCGTTTAGTACACCGTCCGTTTGTACAGTGTTTCCCCACAGTAGCAGGTGCCACTGATTGTGGCACTGTGATGTGTACCCACGGTTCGTTAGTTTCCCATGTAGTTTCCGGCTGAAACGATGTTGGCATTCAGCACGAATGCAGTGTTGCGCGGTGGGAACATCCTGCCCCGGCAGCTGTCGTCCTGCCATGGACTAACTAACTGTGATATCGGTGCGGAATCTCATTCGCTAGCGGTGAAATGATTGGATTTATGGTTGTGTTTTCGATGTACTCAAAAGAAGAAAAAAATAAACAGTAGAAAAACGTTCCATCATGCCGGTATTTGTTAAACCATCAACCATACTCTCTTTCGGGCTATGGAGGAAAATACTAACCGAATTTTGAGGATATTGTGAGCGTAATTTTTTTAAAATTACATTTTATTACGGTTTATTTTTTAATAATTAATTAATATCAAATTTACTTGTTACTTGTTTAATTTTCAATCGAAAAATGTTGGAATCGAAATTAGTAAAGTTTCCCTAAGTAGTTACTCCAGAACCATGCCGTAATTTTATTTATCATAATTTTAAATGTAACTCAAACCAGACCAATATTTTCAATATTTAAAAAACTGTCAATAAATTATTAAAAAACGTCATTACGATTCTTTACATATGCAAGTGATTTACACGTAAAATATTAATTGTTATTATTTTAAAATTTATTGAAAAAAACTTACAATATAAATTTTACAACTGAACAGATGATAAAGCGACTGACGGAAAAAATGGTAGTGTTACAATCTCTAAAGAAAAGGATTCGGATTATGCTCGACTTACGACTAATACGTTCATATTTGCCTTCACAACAAAAGTAACTAAAATGAAATGGATTTCAACAATATGAAAAAGCCATAAATTAGTTTCTCCTTTCCGTCTCACTATTTTCCGCATAATAGTGTATTCGGCCATGGTCCCGATACTCGTGGGTACTGGCGATAGGTTCGCAATCACGGCAGCAAAGTTGTGGATGATGAATGATCAATTAGTATCACCATGGTGATCGTGCAAATTGCAAATGGCAAAGTTCACATCGGGCGGGTGTTTGTGCCGCGAGCGCGAACATTTTAAATTGCCATTAAAAGCTTTTCGCAACGAGCCGGAAGCTCGTCGGGATCGACGACGACGAGCGACTGCATGGCGTTGATTATGAATATGATGCCTTGCGGTTCGCGTAAGGGAGAAGAATAACGGCGCTAACGATAATGATTACGCACCGTGCGACGGTGGGTTAGAAGTGTCGGCGACAATTATTGTATCACCCATTTCAAGTCCTTACTATTGTGGTGTGAGTGCGCTAAATGGATTAGGAAAATGATCCAGCCGAACGAAACGAGCCCAAGGGGCAGGATTCATTACCTGCGCTCATCGTGTGCCTCGGAAAGGGTTCGGATGCGCCAAACGCGGTTCGCGGTTTGTCAGCGAGCGTCATGTTCTCGGTTATTAGCGCAATTTAATTTCCCTCGATCAATGTCGTGTGGGTTGTGGTACAAAAACGTTGAGCGAAGCTCCTGACGACGCTCGGAGAAGGATTTACGTTTGCCCGTGCGGTTCCATTCGATAAAGAGCGCCGACAGGCGACTGTCATTTACTAGCTGGGCTATTTTTCCCGGGCCTTGATGGGTTATGCTGACGGTGCTGACGCAACCGGAAGCTTCTTACGCCGTGTCACCCCGGGACGCTGATGACATTGCACTTTCAGCATGAAAAATGTCCCATCCAAACTTCAACCCTTGCTGGCTGCATAAGCCCGGAAGCCTTCTGCTCTTGTTGCGAATCTTGTTGTGCAATTTCCCACGAGACAACGACACGCTTCCTTGGCCGGGGGTGACCGATCAGGCGCACCGAAGAACCGCCCAAGCGTCATCCGGAGGATTTTTGCATAATTTTTGGTGTGTTACGTCGTGACGTTCGACGAGGAGTTCAAGGGGCTCGGGAGCGGTAGATTGAAATTTCATATTGTTCGTTCGCAGCACGTCGTCGGTGGCACGCTAAGCACGTCGCATGCGACATCGTTTGATGTTTTTCGTTGACAAGCCACTTCGGGCAGGAGGGTTGGAGGATGAGATGGCTACAAAAACAAAGGATTATGGAGCACCCACGGTA
>JXWZ01004193.1:0-17463 GCA_000956215.1 Anopheles farauti No. 4
CGCTAGAAGAACACACTTTGCATTTCAATCTTACTCGATTTTTTTTTCGGGGGACTCGTTCCTTTTGAACTTACCAAAACTTACCCAGCGATAGCCTTCTACCGGTCTAAAAACGCTAGCAGTGCCAGCTGTCACAGCGACTCCAGCCAGGACCAGCTCCTTTGGCGGCTGTGCATCGTTCGATAAGCCGAATTATAATTCATGAAAATTCAATGATGCGAAAAATTTGAACGAGATAAAGTTTGCTCCCCGTCGTCGCGCATTCGTCCCTCCCGTTTTCATCCCCAAATGCGGAAGAAACGTTCCGTGAACTTTGGCCGAAACCACGCGCGTCTGCTTTGTGCTGAGTCAGACACTTCCGTGGCTCCTAGCTTCCGTTCGCATTTGCCTTCGCCGACGCGCACGTACGTGATTTTCGTTCGGATGCATGTGGGGATGGTGCCTTTGCCAGGTTTTGCCCAATTTCCAACTGCTTTTCTGTTCGCCGAGAAGTTTTTTTTTCTGTGACTAATGTCGTCCCCACCGGGCATATTCTATTATTTTCCTCACCACTGGAGCACGCTTGCGATGTTCGTGTTTTGCACGATTAACCTAACAAATGTGCAGAATCCTCGTGTTACTTCGCAGCACCTTCCAGAACATAATCTAACCTAGTACAGCAGGACATTTCACACGTGGCAAGAAGACCCCCGAAAAAAAAAGACAACCCCGTCGTATCGCGCGCTTCGTATCGCTAGCCATTCCCTTTAGCCCTCATTAATACAGCCGCCCGAGCCGGGAAGCTGCCAACACTTGCCGCGCATTAACCTCCGAAGCCTCCGATTTCACTTGGGATAGGCGGCTTCCAGGTCCCGCGGTTCGTCCGTACGCCAGACACATATTTTGAAACGGCACAAATTGATTTTTAATGTACGCTGTCATCAATGTCGAGTGGGCTGACGGGTTTTGAACGGTCGGCACTGCGTTTTGTTTTCTTTTTTACACTGTGTTATTATCATTCTACACACTTTTCCCGCCTCCGGGTGGTGGGAGGGCTTTCGCTGGGACTACAGCGCAACAGTAACCAAATCAAAGACGACGTTAAAAAATAAAAAATAAGAAACAAAAAACATAGGTAATATTTAATGCGAATATCATGAACGCGCATCGCTTCGAACGAAGCGTGGAAGAAATGTTGACCTTGCGAGAGTGAGAAAGGAGCTGGTGCTGCCCAAATCATAAAGCTCCCCTGACGTCCTGCCCTCTCTCCTCTGGGTGGAACGGAGTGGTGAAATATTTATCAGAAGTCAATATGCAGC
Organism: Anopheles farauti No. 4; assembly: GCA_000956215.1. Classification (NCBI taxonomy): domain Eukaryota; kingdom Metazoa; phylum Arthropoda; class Insecta; order Diptera; family Culicidae; genus Anopheles; species Anopheles farauti No. 4. The sequence continues at coordinate 1,299 of JXWZ01004193.1, forward strand.
TCGTTGAGTCCCCGGGGAAGACCATCTCGGGATGCTTGGGCCACCGATATGCTAATGCGCTCTGCGCCGACCCACCGTTGGCCGAAAACCTGGTATCACACCTGTTTTCGCTCGACGGTTCCGAAAAGCGACCATTATTGAAGTACGTGCTGGAGAGAGCGTCGCAACTTTTTCTTCTCGTCAGATCCGTCGGTAATTGTACGGTCAGCTAACAACCGAGAATAGGACGGTGGAGCATCAAGATATTCCGAGCAGCGAACGCTTTAAACGATACCTGATCATCAAGCTTGCTGCTACGTTGTTGCGTGGTAAACTATATGCAGATAGGGCGAAATTTGCTAGTGGCACGGTTCCGCATGCCCGACTTCGATGCATCTTGAGGGCGGGTTCGCAAAGCATCCAGGTGCCCGGAGCTTGCGTGCCCAAACCGGTGACCTCGGGCTTTCCCGCGCACGGGATTATTTATTTATCTTTACCCCTCCAGCGCAACCTTTGCCGCTAGCTGCGCTTGATTTCCGAGCGTCATCATCCCGCATACTTAACGCCCGGGTGCTATAATACATTTTAATTAGCACTCGAAAATTATAGAGTCCTATCTGCTCCAGCTACCCCGGGTGCGGTTGCTCAATTTGCTCCGGTTCCTCTTCAATTAAGCCGGATAAGCTTTCATTAGCCATGCTCCCGTGAAATCACTCACCGTCCAGCCCGGCGGCTGAGCCGTGCCGGGAGTTGATGCCCGGGAGCGGTTCTAGCGCTAGACGCTCGTTCGCTTTTCGTTCGCCGCCTTGATCGAGCGGCACCATCTCCGCAGTGCCGGCGTGACTCGCAAGAATCGACGCGCCGGCATTAAGGAAGGAATGTTTGGACTTTTACGCGCCGCGACCCGAACACACTTGCGTAAATCGTTTAATAGAGATATTAGTGACGTGGGCTTGAGATCCCATCTCTTCGTCTGCTATCTGCAGTAGTAAGTTTTTACGTAACATTGACTTCAACTTAGCAAACAAGAAGAAATCGGCAATGATCCACCAAACATGGCTGCTCAGGCTATTGGAGACGGCTATGGACATATGTGTCTGCGACCGCAATTATAACTTCTAGCCTCTTCAATTCAACAATGGCGTATCATACCATGGCTGTAAAACTTCCCATGCGGCAAGCACATCTGTCAAACAAAGCTGGAGTCAGGAGATAGCAAGCTGCTCGCGTCAATACGTGCCGGACGTTATTTTCTGGGCTGGGGAGAAACTTTTGATTGGTACAATATGCCTCTCGTCTCCCCTCGCTGTATTAGGTCACTGTTACCAGCACATATTAGAGAACTTCTCTGGCGTTTTTTTTTTCGCCCACGTACAGCACATGAACTTCATGCACCGTCGCCGATGGGGACGGTATTAATGTAATATAGAAATTTATGCGCTTTTGCTGACGATGGTGCTTTCACTCAGTTTTTTTTTTTACATACACAAGATGCGTGAACAAATTTCTACAGCGTTTTCACGTAAACAATAATACTGACAACAAAAGCAAACATTACCAAACGAAGATTTCCATTATTGTTTTGCAGTGATTTTGCATTTTTCTCGTTGATTTTTGACAATAGAAAAAAAACTCTATATTGTAGAAAATAGATTTTCAGATGGTGTGAAACTGGTACTGAAAATTTCTATAAATTTACCATTTCTTCCATTTTTTCAACGATAGCACAAAAGTTGCAACAATTGCCCTATCTGAAGCCTTTCGAGAGTTGAAAGCTCGCTGTCATTCAAAAGCTGTCCGACTCGTGTTTGTTTGTTATACACGGCGAATAGGTGTTATACACGCCAAACGCCATGTGCATAGCACACACGCGAAAGCATACACTCTTGCGCTCAGCGACAGCGGAACGTCTTGCGTCTACAAGCAACGACAGACTATCCGTTGAATGTCGCATGGTTTAACCTTCAAGTGCCCAGCTGACTGATTGCGCTTGTTGTATGTGTATGTGTACGCGTGTATACGTGAGTGAATGCTGTTTCCCGACACCAACTGTCATCCGCGCTCCGCCACAAGCAACAAGAGCGAGAGCCACCGCTCGCACAAAAATAAATAGGAAGAAGGAGCCCGCGAGTGAGAGAAAAATCCTGCGCCCGCCCCGCGAAACAACCCCCCCCTTAGGCGCGAAAAACCGGAACAGAACCAGCAAGGACATCGGGGGCACTGGCTACTGCTGTCTTCCTCCTTCCCCAGCAAAACACCTGCCCCCGGGGGTCCGGCTGTTGGTGGTGTGCGTGTCCAGGTGCTGGTGGAATATTGGTACCTTGGTTTAGTTTTCCACCGTTTCCGCGTTTCGTGTGTGCGTTTCGCTTCCGTTTTCCACCAACTGAAGCACGCGCAAGCTATCCAAAATACGTTCGTTGGGAAGGGGGGGGAGGAAGTAGAGAGCGAGCTTTTCGCCGGAAAATCCAAACCAGGCGCGCGCGCGCGCCTACCTCAACCACACAGTGACAGCCGCTGGTCCGCGGAAAGCCAACAACTCACAACAAGCCGCGGCGGGTGTTTGTGCGTGCGTCCGGAGAAATCACCGCAGCAACAGGGGACACGGCAGCCCAAGGGAGTAGTGGCTATCGATGGCCGAACCAGTCAAGCTTTCCCATCGTACCCGCAAACGCGTCCGGGAGGTGAAGCGAAAAGCGCGACCTGGTAAGGAAAAACGGCTTTCTCGTTCCGTCTGACAAATACGAATTTATCCGTCGTTCTTTTACCGCTGCGAGTTTTCCCCTGCATATGTGTATGTGTGTGTATGCATGTCGCTGTTGAAAGTAAAAGCGATAACAAAGGTTGCAACACAAGCAGTTGAGAAAAGCGCCGCTGAAGAAAAAGATGCGTCAATCGACCACATACAACCTTCTGGATGTTTCTATTGGAAACGTCTGCATGACGGATCATGATTGGACCATTACGGATGATTCCGAAACCCTGCAAACAAAGTTTCCTGGCAACTAAAGGAGTTAAAATGTGCTAAATTATCCTCAGATGGAAATTTAATGTAACAAATGATTTTATTGGGTTTTTTTTAATTTATAATTTTTTTATAGAACTATCCGATAAGTCAGCATGGGTGCAGCTCGGTTACCATCAGCAGTTCGAGCCGTTCAGCGAGTTCGAGGACAACGTGGAACGCATTCACGTTGATAAGGTGAGCCCGGCGGAGTTTATCGAGCGTTTCGAGCGTGTGTACCAGCCGGTTGTCATAGAGGGCATGCAGAGCGGATGGCGGGCTGGCCACAAGTGGACGCTTGAGCGGCTGGCGAAGAAGTACCGCAACCAGAAGTTCAAGTGCGGCGAGGACAACGACGGGTACAGCGTCAAGATGAAGATGAAGTACTACGTCGAGTACATGCGCACGACCACCGACGATAGCCCGCTCTACATCTTCGACAGCAGCTTTGGTGAGGTACGGGTGTGTCCCCGCTCGATGCTTTGCGCGGCCCAACGTGTCCACGATTGAAACGAACCACTTCTTCCTTCCACAGCATCACCGTCGCCGAAAGCTGCTCGAGGACTACGACGTGCCGATCTACTTCCGGGACGATCTGTTCAAGCATGCGGGCGAAGTGCGGCGACCACCGTACCGCTGGTTCGTGATGGGTCCGGCCCGCTCCGGTACCGGCATCCACATCGATCCGCTCGGCACTAGTGCCTGGAATGCGCTCGTCCACGGCCACAAACGCTGGTGCCTGTTTCCTACCCACACGCCGAAGGAACTGCTGAAGGTGACCGGCTCGATCGGGGGCAAGCAGCGCGACGAAGCGATCACCTGGTTCAGCCTGATTTATCCCCGCACTAAGCAACCGGACTGGCCGAGCGACTGCAAGCCAGTAAGTAGGCGTGCAGTTAGGAATATTCTCTCTTGGGGTGGTTACTTTTTAGTAAGGTCTCGTAGAATGCTTCATATATGGTGGGGAGCGCCGAGAGAGGCATTTTTTGTGTTTTCTTCCTCCATATTCGTTAGATGTACTGAGAGTGAAACGATACTGAGTGAAGTGAAACGATTGAAAGCTCTCTCGGGTCTTGAATGTGATTCGTCGATCAAACACGAGTGTCTACTAAAGACGTTCCGAAGTTCATAAATACCCCTCGCTTCTATGTTTCAGCTGGAAATTCTGCAGAAGCCGGGCGAGACGGTGTTCGTGCCGGGCGGCTGGTGGCACGTGGTGCTCAACTTGGACGATACGGTCGCGGTGACGCAGAACTTCTGCAGCCGGACGAACTTCCCGGTCGTGTGGCACAAGACGGTGCGCGGGCGACCGAAGCTGTCGAACAAGTGGTACAAGGTGCTGCAGATGCTCGAACCGGACCTGGCGAAGATCGCTTCCGAGACCGACCTCGGTCAGAGCACGGGCGTCGCGTCGGATAGCTCGAGCAACTCCAGCTCCTCGTCTTCCAGCTCGAGCAGCTACGACGACGACAGCGACCGCGAATCGAACACGGACAGCGGCCAGGAGTCTCTGTCCGCGCACAAGTCGAAGAAGCACAAGAAGGCAACCGGCACGTCACCGGTGCCGAGCGTCAGCAATGGCAGCAACGGATGCGACTCGCTCACCAGCTTCATACTCTAACCCGCGGGGCGCATAGCGATGTTCGGTTGTTGTCCCATCCACCCACGCACTCCTGCAGATGACGGTACCAGCAGTGGCCACGGTCTGTAACGATTTTTGCCCCTCAAAACGAGCGGGCTTTGTGGCAAGGCAAGGAACGCAAAACATTTTTTCTCCGGCAAGCAAAATTAACCAAAACAACCCATCGCGCGCCCAAAGCGGAAGTATTACCAAACCGTCGTGAATGTACAGGAAATATAAGTTAAAGCGTGCCCCACGCTCCCTTTATTTATGCTACTTCTTCGCATGGTTCAAGCCCAAGGAAGCAATCCCAAGCGGCTGCAACGTAGAGAATTACTAGAATAACTAATTGAATTATAGACTTAAAAAAAACGAAAACAACATGGACGCGGGGATGAATCAGCGAACACACGCGAGCTGAGGCTCTTCTCAAATGCAAACAGGAGCAATCACATCAACCTGGCCCATCAAAGCAAGCACACACACACATCAACCAAAACGGTTAGGCTAAAGAAAACGATACGCATCTCATGTACATGTAATAATCAATGGTTATGTGCCTTTAGTGGTCGTAGCAGGAATGGAATGTACAGATGTGAAAAAAATGCAAAAAATACACAAAGACATACACACACAAAAGCAAACAAAATACGGAAAAGAAGATATGCACATACGCGTGTTTCCCCCTTTCGTTTAAGATTAAGTAGCTAAATATCAATTTCAAGTCCGCTCGATATCAAAATCGTTCAAAATCAGATCATCCTTCCCGACACCACCGGAAAACACCACCTGAGAGACCGGAATGTTAAGATGCAAGAGGTTAGGTTTTTTTTTGTTTTTGGCCGTGGTTGGAAAGGAGAGAATGAGACAGCGGGAAAATGGATCTCGAAACGAATGTAGATTATCTGTGCGTGGAGTGATGAATAACAACTACCACCAAGGCTAATTTAGAAATAGAAGCGAGCAGGAAATGCAGATAACCTAAGTGAACTGGGGGGAGAGAGAGAGAGAGAGAGAGAGAGAGAGAAAGAGAGAGAGGAGAGGAAGAGAGAGAGAGAGAGAGAGAGAGAGAGAGAGAGAGAGAGAGAGAGAGAGAGAGAGAGAGAGAGAGAGAGAGAGAGAGAGAGAGTGGTTAGAAGCTTTCAATAAGTACTACTCTTAGTAGTAGCGTAAAAAATGCGCACGCTTTTTTACGCGTACGTTAAATTTTGTTACGTGTCATGCACGATCATCACATCGAAATGGCATTAAGCCGTATTGAATTGCATCTGGGCACTGTTAGGAAAAAATTAAACATAATAAATAGAACGATTGAGTGTGTGAGTTATGTTGTTAAGTAGCCTGCAGTGCGTCAAATTTACAAACAATTATCTTATTAGCAACAATGTGATTTGACTCATAACAACTACTACTCCACTCACGCTGGCTGGTGAGATCGCTAGTCAGACACGCTCAATGTGAATTTCATGAAATTGACTAAGCCTATTCTACCACTTTCTTTCTCTCACTCGCTCTCTTTGCTCTGGCGGCCTCGTTGTCTGCTGCAGATAAGTAAACACACCTCAATAAGTAAACAAACAAAATGCGAAAAGATAAAAAACGGTACGTAATTCCTGAGATTTGTTAGTTAGGCAGGGTAAACAATGGGGAGAAAGCGGAATAAACCAAGCAAAACAAAAAAAATAGGAAAACAAAATCAATAAATCAATTAATACCAACTGTACGCCAACGTATGCTCACCGTGTGTTTTCTCTTTGGGATAGTGAAAAAATAAGCATGTTACTGACTCTGTATACGATCAAACAATTGATGTTGGAGCTGAAAAAATGATCCGTTAGTTAATTTCAATAGATTTATAGGCAGCACAGACGATTGGCGAAAAATCGGTTAACTTTAAAATTCAAACAGCTGTTGATTTTCGAACGTCAAAAATTGCTGCGGCAGGAAAACTTATTCATTCGATTCTCTTTCAAGTAAGCACTTGTCAACGGTTCGGCGCGCGTTCGGAAACCGGAATAGCCACATCGGCTCAATTTTATCCGTCAAGTGCGTAAAATTCGAACCCTTCGGTGCCCAGTGCCACTTCCGTTTTCATGTGTTTCAACAATACGATTCGACACCAAGGAACGGATCGGGTTAATCTGCTTCGATATGGCTACGGAAGCGTTCATATTAAACATACTAGTGAACATCAATCGCCCGACATAGCTTGGGTGTGTGTGATTTTTTTTATTTTATAATTCCTTTACCTTGTCGATGCTCCACGCGCAAAAAAATATATTTTTTACCGCATCGCATCGTAATCGATTCAACCATTGCGATCCGTTCCTGCTCCGAAGCCTACAGTCGCCATCGCTATATTGCACACAGTAGCAACAGCAGCGGCAACAACAGTTACAGTAGTGTGCTCCGTAGGCGGCAGTGTAGTCGTGCGTGCGTGCGTGTCGGGAAGAGCATTAAAACGCGAACGGCCGTTCCACCGTCTCCTCTGTCTCCCGCTGTGTGGACTTGACCCCCGGTTGGGTTAGTACAGCTGTGTTTTTCCTGGGTCTTTTTATCCAGGAAAAACGCACCATCCGCTCGCGGCCCGCGTATGCGTGTGCGCGTTGGCAAGAGGAGCTTTTTCATGTGTGTGTGTGCGAGTTGGTGGTGGCCGCCAGCTGCTGGATGTTTTCGAAGCGCTCATCCGTCTTATCCATGGTAAGTTCCAAAAGACGATATCAACCGAAAAACCCCAATAAGCAATCCTACGACTGGTACGAGCGGGCGCGGAACCGTTTTACCCATCCGCGATGCACCGTCTTGCTGTGCGTTAGCGAGCGCCCATCGTGCTGATTTTGGCAAATGGCCGTGGAAATTTTGCTGCATTCCCGGCGCTTGACGAGCTGGCGAACAGAAAGAGTGTGTGAGAGAGCACAACGAGAACGAGAGTGAGAGAGAAAGAGATAGAGAGAGAGAGAGAGAGAGAGGCGTCGTGGCGGCGCAGGGCGAACGAGTACAAAAATGCCGATACGGGAACACGACCTCCTTCTGGTTCAAGCATACACACACGTACACTCACACATATACATACAGCCGTGCGCAACCACACCAGTGCCTCCGGAGTTTAACAGTGGGCCAAGGAAGTTGGTGCAGATTGCGGATAAAGGCAAACCGAAAGAAGAGGAACTTCCAGCCTCGGTAAAGTGGTCATTCCGGAAAAGCGATCTCTCATTTGCCACCGGTGGCCATTTTCCATCGCTCATGTAAAGGTGTGGGTGTGTGCCGTGAAACGAAGGCAACGGTGGCACTGGACACAGCACACCGGTGGAGCAGCAGCAATCCTACGCTTGGCAAATGGCCGAAGGAGAACGCGATGGCGTGCGTTTCGAGATGGCGTTCACTCATGTTTTTTTCTCCTGAATAATTTGTAAATTTTTTCAAAGACATCGGCATTATTTCCACGAGCATTAAACCGTGCGTGCACACACCATACGAATACAGCCGTGTGTAACCACCCCAGGGCCCCCCTCCCATCCTTCGGAGGAATAACAGTGGGCCATGGAAGTTGGTGCAGATTGTGGATAAAGGCGAAACGAAAGAAGACGAAGCGGAAGGGAGAAGCTGCTTCCAGTCGCAATAAAAGGGTCACACACTCCAGGAAAACCATTTTCGGCCGAATGGCCGGGAGAACGCGATGGCGTGCCACTTCGAGATGGCGTTCACTCTCAGCCTGTTTTATGAAATTTCCCATTGAAAAAAAGTAGAACTGTGCAAACACATCCGCACTAATTCGACGAGTGTTTAAACGCAACGCGCCTCTGAAGACACGGGCTGGCTTCACCATAGAATCCATCCTGTGTGCGCGTGTAAAAATGTGGTGATGACGCTTCCCAATATCCGCGATGGACTTCCATGGTGGATAGCAATCCGGGTTCTTATGTTATCTCTCTCTTTCTCTTTCTCCGTCACGCGCAGAACTGCGTTTTGCTGTTGTGACTCATCGCGCACTTTTGGGAGGCCTTCCCCGGCTTGTGGCTACCACACAACCACACGAGATCTCGCATATTGGAACATGTAACATGAAGTTCGCACTCGATCGAGCTCAGCTCAGCTCAGCTCGATCGAGTTTACTATGATAAAGGACTTAACAACTAAAAAACGAGTGTAACAATTAGAATATGAATATTTTGGTGGCCATTTTAACAGATTTCAGTTGCATACACTATACACACCATATTAATTTTACAATTTTTTTTCACTTCCACTGTTTCCCTCTTCTTCATCATTCCAGCAACTCCTGCTGATCGTCACAAGCAGTCGCGGTTCGAGCAACCAAACGGCGCTACAATAAAAGAAAAGTGTTTTGTATGGTTTAAACCACTGTGTACATGTGTGTGTATGTGTGTGTGCTAAAGTGTGTCGTTTGAATGTTGTACGTTTAGCGAATTCGTCGTGACCCAGGCAGCAACAGAGTGCGATCGATTTATCCACAATCAGCCATTTTCCACCCTTTCCGCGTCCATCATCAACAATCCCCCGTAGCGGCTGAGCATTGATCGAGCGGGACCGTTTTCCTTCGAAGTCTTGTGAGTGTATGTTTGTGATTTTCCCAACACCATCCGGACTGTTGCAATCAAAGCGTCCATCCACATCCGGCGTGCAGCCAGTTCCTGTTACGAGCGCCATAGGATCCTCGTAAACCCCCCGCCCGCGGGAACGACGCCACGATGGAGTTCTTCGAGAAGGGCGACATCGTCAAAATCATGCGAAGCGATGGTAGGTTCCGTTCCGATATTTCTTTTCGTTCACCGTCTTTATCGATATATTCTAGTATGCGAGAGAAATGCGCTGACGAGCAGGAAAGTAAACCAACCGACGACTGGAGGGAGCAAAAAGATCTTGACTGCATCGTGTTGCATCCGGATCGTTTCTCTCGTGCCTCGCGCCCCCTCAACCCGCCGGATTGGTGGTATGTTGCTGGTGCAGAGAAACTCTACTGCGCGTCCAAAATTCAATGCTCCGTGAGAAGGCCATGTGTGTTACCTTTTTTGCAGCTGCGAAGCCACTGCATTCCCATACATAGACACCGTCCTGCCTCTGACGCAAGCTGTGTGAGTGTAGAAGCGATTTTTTGCTTTCGTTTTTTTTTTTTGCTCTACCACTAATGCCAAACGGATGGAATTCAATTGGCAAACTGTGGACTCGAAATAGATTCTTTTCGCTTTGGAATGGTAAACCACGTTCGCATCATCACCGGGCAGGTGCGTACGGTCTCCAAACGGGTCGTCCACACGGTTCCCAGAACGGAGCGTGCGACACGCTCTTCCTCGTACGTTTGAAGAAATGTCCATTTCTGTGCTCGCTGCGTCTCGTACGACGCCAAACCCGATCGCCTTGTGATCACGGAAAGCAGGCGCACGGTGGGAGCTTCTGCGTGGGGGTCGTTATTTGCTCGCTTGGCCCGGTGCCTTTCGGAGGGTGATCGCAATTTCCGATACTTCGATTCACGGTTCTGTGTGCGTGTTTTTCTTTCTTTCTTTTTTGTTCGAACGCGCGAGGATCACCCACGCACTAAAAAAAAAAACGGACGGCCCCAGACGACACATACAGAAAGCTTGGTGTCGCCACGGTGGGGAATCGTTACGAACACCGCCCATGCATTTTCGGTGGCTTTAGTGAGCACACACACGCACACATTTGAGGAAGGTTATTGGGAGCAATCCGTTTGGAGAGTCGCTGGCAAATTGGCGTGGTATTTGGAAAGCTTAGAAATTTGAAATAATTTTCAAACCTAGTCCTTAAGAGTATTCAAAGAGCTTAAAACAAAAAAAAAACTTTAACCCCTCGATGGTAGAACTTCCCGCTCGACGTAAAAGCCGTACGAATAGTTAATCTCACGTCGGGAAACGTCCTTGAAAAGACAGATAAAAATCGAAATCGGCGCAACGTATCTTCAGCATGACGCTCGCGCTGACGTTATCGATCACGGCAGCGTCCACGGGTACGAAGATAGCCGATAAGCATGAAGCAGATGCGCCACAGCAACCATTTCCTTAACCAGATGGCAACGACCTTCTCTTATCTCTCTTTTTCTCTCTCTCACTATCGGAACTACCATGGCCCGCGGTAAGCCATCCACGCACACGAGTGCGGTGTAAGCCTCCAGAACGCAACACATCTACACGCACACACGCACACGGATCGAGATCATTTCCTTTCCGGATCAATTTGTCATCATGCGTCTCTCTCTTTCTCGCCCCGGTGTACGACTCGCTGAACCGTTCGCTCACAACTACACGAGCGCCGCTCACCGAACTAGAAGAGGCGGTTAGGCGAACCGTAGAGGAATTGCAACACCAATTCCGGTCTAGGTGTGTGCCCGTGCCCGTCGCTCGGCTCGCTTGTGAGTCACCCGGTTAGAACGGGCATGAACGAGCCCCTCGTGTGTGCGTGTGACGTCGCCGTCCCGGTCGAGAAACGCACTCGTAAAAGCGCAAAGTCGCTACGCACACACACACACACACACGCTCGCACTCGCGGCACTTTCAAACTGTCAACTGTCAACCGGGCCATACCGTCGCAATGACACATCGCAGTCGGCGTCGTGTGCGTGTGTGTGCCGAACGCGTGTTTTTGTTGTGTTGTTTGCACTTAATTTCTCAATCAATTTTTGTGCATTCGAATGTTCCGCCGTTTGTGGCGTTTTCGAAATCGTATCCAACATTGCAGACAACACACTCGCCGACCATGGTCGCTGACGAATAATGGGGAACAAATCCAAACCGTCCGCGATCGGCGGAGACGATGATGTCACGCCGCAAATTAGGCACTTTTTTATTTATTCTTACTACACGCGTCGCATATTTTTCGAACCCGGATGCTGCTGGTGTGAAAGGGGTTTGGCACGTGTTTAACACTTTTTAATTTGTATTTTGTGAACAATTATTCGTAAATGGTTTGTTTCAATTTTTTTTTTCACCATTTGCTTAGCATTGTTTGAAACATTCTCTCGAAGTGTGAACATGAAGCAAGATGAAAGCAGAAGAAAACAATCTGCGGCGTTGGTGCATTTGATTAGATTATCCCATTTGCGCCCATTTGTTAGCCAATTTGCGTGTGTTGCAGAGCGAGAGGCTTGATTGAAGAATTTGCCACCGTAAAATATCATCCACAGCGGACTCGCACACACACACATATATAAATTGCATAATGGATTGCACAAAGCAAGCTTTGCTCGCCCCGGAGTTTGTGTTGTAACCGTATTAGAAATTTTCCATGTTTCGATCCGCAGCTAGCCATCCATGGGAAAAGAAAAAAAAGTAATGGAAAACAAAATTATTCGAAAGTTCACACGTCGCCCCAACGCGCCGGCGGTGTGTGGCATAGATTTTGTGCGGCCTGGGTTGTGTGTATGTGTGTGTTTTGTTGTTGTTTTTTTCTTTGTTGCGCGGTCGTCATGTTCGAAAGCCAAAGGAAAGCGCCGGCGGGCGAATTTTCCACATCACAGCCACGCGTCCGCCGCTCACACTCGTTAACTTTATCTCCGGGACGGATGAAAAGTCCGGTGTCCGATAAGGCACACGAAGTATGGATAAGTTTTTTTTTATTATTATCGTTTATTCGCTGTCCTTCCCTTTCTCTCTCCCTCTCTCCTTTTCATCTTTCTCGGATTGATTTTCCCCGGTTTTCTTTCCCGGCCACGCGGCGCGGTCAACCAGAACGGATTGCTTTGTTGTTGGTGGTTTTCTTTTTACCATCATCTCTCAACACCCGGCGTTTTTCACCGGCACACAAGCACAAATCGCTTTCTTCATTTCGACGGGAGGAGAGGAGGTGGTGGGAGGGCTTACTTTTTTTCGATTAGCGAAGAAAATTATGTGAGGCAAAGGGTAAGGGGAAGGATCGCTATGTGGAGCGTGTGTTGGGATTTCGTTGTAAACACGAGCTAAAAAAAACTTCGTTCGTGAAGGCGTTTTAATTTAAAGGCCATTTTGACAGTTTTCAAAACGTCTTGTTAGAAGAGAAATAAAACGAAAACTGGTGACACTTGTTTGACGATTTTTTCTACTTGCTAAAGATACAGCACAATTTCTCTGCGTAAATTTCCCTCTATTTTGCATGCTTTAATTTTATTTGTTTGTGCCAACCGAACGTTTCTTAATTAATGAAAAATAATAATCTACTAAATAGAGGGAGTGAGAAGCGGTGGTGGTGAGGTAAACGAGGGAAACTAAGCTTTCACAGTGTACGCAAACGTGCGCTTAGTTTTCGTTAACCACTGCTAGGAAAATGGTTGCGAACGAAAGGTTCGTCACCTGCTGTAATTTAATCGAAGTCTTTCGTTTTTTTTTCTTCTTCTTTTTTGACGTGATTCACACTGGGAGTGTTTTTTTTTTGTGATGGTTGAGATGTTAAGTGCGGTTATTTATATCCTTTCGCTGCCGTAAATCGCTCAGTGTGAGTTACTTCTTATCTGTTTTTTTTTTCTCACGATCGTAATCGACAAATCCTCCATCCTCGCCTTTTTGTGTTGTTGTGAATTTTACAACTCCAAGCAAATGCGTTGTAAATCATCGTATTTTTAATAGCCTTTTGCACGATCCGCGTTCGATTTAACACGATCGTTGTAAGCCCAACTTCAAAGTGTCCTTTTTCCTGATATTCTACACGTGCGGTTGCAATTATTGATTTGCCTTAGTCGCCCCAAATCGCCCCTACACAAGGTGAAAAACGGTGTGCAACGTACGGGAAGGTTTGCCCGGGGAGCGAAAAGTTTGCAGTTGCGCATACCCTCATCCCCCCCTCCCCTTCCACTCCACCACCGCGGAGGTGATGTCATGCGGCCCAGAAGAGGAGCGCGGGACGGGGCGAAAAGGAGCTTATGCCCGCGTCGAACCCAAGCGCGCACCTTCCTGGTCCGCGGCGCCAGGTTACCATGATTGGGCATAATATCTACTACTGCGCTTCGGTGCGTCGTGACCATGACCCCTTCGGGTTTTTTTTTCTATTTTTGTTGTTTGTTGCTTTGTGGAATAAATTGAAGTAGAAAATGCGCCTTCAGCGGGGTGGCTCCTTCGCCAACCCCGGACTTACGCTAAACATGATGTGGAAAATTTGTCCTTTGAGAATGAAGGAGACGTTCGCTCTTTTGCCCCCCCAACCCCCCCTTCCATGAAAGGAAATGCAATAAACGGTAATGTATGCCACATGCCCCTCTCCTTTCCTTCGTTGCGCGCACGCAATCCGCACGAATGCACTTTCGACGTTTGTATGTGTGTTGTATCGGTGTAATGGCGGAACACCAAGTTCTCGGCCAACACTGTTGGCTGTCGCAGCGGCCCAAAAATAGACCGCTCACGGTCTTTGCGGCAAAAATTCCGTAGAAGATGCTTCTAAGGCCGGACCATAATGAACCGTACGCTGCAAGGTCGCTCTAGTATGCGAGCCTGCACGGTTTTCGCTCCAATAGAGCGCCAAAGCGACTGGATTTTCGTGTTTTAGAATGTTCAAAAAGTTCGCAAAAATTTCAATTTATACTTGAATTTTTTTATTTTAATTTTTTTTTATAATTTGTCTGCGTACCGCTTTCTCAAAGCGAAAATCATTCTTGCTTCTTGCAAGATCGTTTTTTTATTACAAAATAACTTAGAAGCAAAAACACAGCTTGATTCGGTTTGATGTTTCGATTAGGGGTTTCCTTTCATGTCGCTCTACAAAATAGGTTTAACGTTATGTTTATCACAATCAGCTGTGCGCTTTGCCGTGTTTGGGTGCGTGAGTTCAATCAGCTCCATCAGCGATAAGGGGAGAAAAGGTGTCGGGCTTCCAAAATCGGCCAATAATGTCCGGTTGCGGTTGCAGTTTTCGGCGGTGTCCCACCTTTCACCGTGCCGTGTTTTTGCTCTCCTTCCCGTGTCGTGCGCCACACCACAGTGAAACCGCAACGGCTGTAAAGCAGCGAGTGCCGCCCGTGAATTATTGATCAAATATCGGGCCACACAAGTGCGCACCGGCGAGATAGAGAAATGGTGCTGTGGAGAGCTTACGCCGCGCTTGTGGGGCATTATAAAAAAAACACTTTCTGGTCTGGTAGGAGAGAGAGAGAGAGAGAGAGAGAGATAAAGAAAGGGAGAGAAAGAGAGATGCCACGGAAGTCGGGCAAACAAGAAAGCATCTCGTAGCAACCGTGAAAATTTGCAACAAATTTTCAGTGCGTATAAATTCATGTTTGGAGAGCTGCTCTTCCCGTGCGAGAGAGAGAGAGAGAGAAGGTCAACTACCTCTGCGGGACGAATTAACACACACACACACACACACACACACACATACACACAAATCGTCACCAAGGACAACGTACGCAAACACAAAGACGTACATAAAATAAACGGATACAGGAAGGAAATAGACAATCGAACGGTGTCCTCGAACCGAATCGACCGAAGGAGGTCCTTAACATCACTACAACGGTGGAGAGGGGGCTTCCCTCTTTGTTGTCTGTTTCCGAGCGTAAAACGAACTCGCACGCGTGTTTGTTTGAGCGGAGGGAGAGAAAGACAGCCCATAAAGGGCATTATTACTACCCACAGGCCACCGCAGCAAGGGGAACAGGGAGGTCAATTGATCAATCCTCCCCCTTTAGTTCGCTCCTGTTTCCCCTCGCCCCTTACCAAGATAGATGCCAAAAAAGGCATGATTCAGAGACACAGTTACGACGACGACCCATCCCGGTTTGGATCATTGCACATTCGTGTCGCGGTGGAGTTGATTTTTATTGGAAATAAGAGAACGAAAATAATAATAAAAAAAAACCGACACACCAGTAGCGGGAAGTTTTTATGGTGCCTTGCGTGAACCGACGGTGAAGCGAAGCGAGGAAAAGACGGTGGGAAGGGGAACAGCTCGGTCGTGGACGTGAACTTTTATCCGGTCCGTCTCCCGTGTTCAGTAGCGTTCGCGCGTTCCAGGTGTGGACGGACCGCGCCGAGCTCCTATCCGGACGACGGATCCTAACCTCACATTTTAAAGTTTTTTTTTTGCGTGTCTCTTGCGTGCTGCTGTGCGATGCTGTGGTTTAAGAAGCGTTTGAGTTCGCTGTTTGGTGGCGGAAAACGGTCCGCTTCCAGTGGGGGGAAGCGTGGCGATGGTGCTAGTTCCAAGTCCGGACCAAGTGCTCCTCCAACAGGTGGCCTGAGTACGTCCACGGCGGTGGCGGACGGGGCGAAAGATCCACCGAAACCGACGGCCACAAACTGTACCCAGTGCACCAGGGGCAAACAGTGTAACGAAAAGCGTCCATTCTAGCTCGTGTATTCGTGAATACGTCATCGTAGGTCCATTCGTGATTCTAACCTCAAAATGTGTTTTTTTTTCTTTTTCTCCCTTCAAAAAAAAACAGGCCGAATCCATACGGCGATCGTTTCCATACTGCAGGAACACTCCCGCTCGGTCACCGTGGAATGGTACGAGCGGGGCGAATCGAAGGGCAAAGAGATCGATGTGGACATCCTGCTCGAACTGAACAAGGTACCGCTGCAGCGTCCCGGCCAGCAGGCAAACAATGCCATCCAGCAGAACCAACAGCA
>JXWZ01004195.1:0-22247 GCA_000956215.1 Anopheles farauti No. 4
TGGACCGTTTGTTTATGCATCCGTCACAAAGCGTTCGATAATGACAGAACGGCCTGTAGGGTAGTTGATGTTTAAACATTAAATTCATTTCCCTTCATCATTCTCAATTTCCATTTTGGCTTCCAATCAACAAATACTGCACTCATTCTGCACCTTTTATTTATATAGGAAAAAGTATTATGACATACGCAATCTATCATCATCAATGTTTGCCTCTGCATGATTGGTTTATGTTTCAAAGCCTTGTTTTTGCACATGTTATCAATAATTCAACATTTTTTATTCAACGGTATATAACATGTTCAATTTCTTGTTTATGGTGGTTCGCACGTATATTTTATATATCGTCATTAAACTATACAATTTTCAATCAATGGTATATCCCTAAACATTGCCATTGCAAATACCGAAGACAGTAACAAACAATAGGTGGTATTATTTTTTATTTGTGAAAGCTCATCGCATTTATTATAAAGTGCTACTTATTTTGTTTCGTTAAGCTATTTGATTTTTTTTAGTTGTTTTACATTTTTGCATCCAAATGACATCAAACTGAATCTGTGCTAATTGTAGCAAACACCTGACCTTATCCTGGTGATGAACGACCTGTTTCTAGTGATTTCTGACTTTGGTTAGTTTTAATATATTTGATGCTTGGTTGCTTTTTTCTGGGACAAGGAATGTCTTACAGTTCAACAAACATAAACATGTTTAACTATAATATTTTTGAACATATTTGCATACTATTCGAGTGAGTAGGCATAATAATGCCAACCAATATAAAAAATAGACTACTCTAAAGCATTGTTACCATTTAATTTGTTAACATTTCATTTGCTTATTTTTATCATTTGTTGATTTACATTTCGCACGGTTCAATATATTAAAACAGTTTCTACGTTATCGTCATAAAAATATGCCTATGATTGTTGATTTTGAAACGAATAAATTATGTATTTAATAAAAATACATTCGGATAATATATGCATACATTCCATGTGCATAACCTTGGTACTACTTTTTAAAAATCAACAAAGTTACTTAAACGAAATCCAACCATCTCCATCCATCTGAATGTTATCAATGTTTTACAAATATTCATTTCAAATTGAATTGTACCTTCGTTACGTATTTTTCACAATATCTTTCCGTACAACTATTGTTGCAGCGACAACCTACACGGAGAGTGTCACAACCGGCGGAAGCAATCCGGTGCCCAGCATGACAGCGCTCACCAGCGCCATTACTGTTTCGGATTCAAAATCCAACCTCAAGGAAAATGCCATGGCACCTTTCCCGGCAACTACTCTTGCAAATACCACTACCACTACCCAGTCCACTCTAGGCCCTCCTGCCATTTCATCAACAAACCATCTCGAAATTCCAAGTGGCAATAACCCAAACTTGCTTAGTCCGGATATACTTAATCAACGACGAGGTAGGACTCAATGCCTCTCCACTCATCAAACGCTTTATTTTAAACACATATGTCTACATCCGCCATTTTATTTGTTCACAGGCAGCCGAAGACCATCGATACTTCCCGTACCAGACATGTTTACCTCTTCATCGTTCAGCATCTCCGGTGAGGACGGCATCGACGGTGAAGATAACGAAAGTGATGATGAGATCGACGACGACGTGCCCTGGAGGTCACCATCAGAAAAGATTGCGTAAGTATTCAATTTCGTAAAGACCCAGGGAACGTAAGTTCACTGCTCACATGGAGTGCTCAACTGAATGTAACACAGTAACTGGAAATGGGAATAACTAACTAACTTTTGCATAGTCGGTGACATTTGCCAGCACTTTGCAACCAAAATAAAACGCTTCCTCATCGTCCTATTATACGTGAATCCTTAACCGGAAACAGAGGGAATTTTTATTGTCTTTAAATCGTGAGTGCGAAAAGTAAGCATCTATCCGGTACAGTAGAATCGAATATTGAATGAGGCATTTTCTCACTTTGCATCTAATGAGTGGTTGGTCGTACTGTTACTGTTCCTACTTTGATTACAAATCAAACGGAACTGATTGCTGTCCTCTTCTGCCAATCATCATTCCTTTTATACACTTCTACAATATTTGGATTGATTTTTTTTTCGGTCTCGATCTGTTAATATTTCCAGTATTATTATAGATTCGAGTAAATTCAATTCGTTTCGAACTTCAACCTGCCTAACGTATGTTTGTTTAGTCTATGCATAAACTTGTTAATTTGATCTTAATCTTAAATCTGTTGTAATAAACATGTCCAAACTATCCCTACTAAAAAAAATAATAGTTTTGGTATAGAATGGTGTAAACAATCTGCTTGTAAATATTTTGTATGTTTTATTGTGTAAATCTCTCTTTCTCTCGTGTTTGTCCTTGTCGACCGATGTCTTAATTGTCTCAAAAATTCTTACGGTACCACAAACAAATGGTTTCGATTATATTATGCGTTTGTGTCTCAATTTTCGTTCGTATACGTGTTTCTAAAAATTATTTTGTCTCTATCTCATTTTCTCTTTATGATTCTGTAAATTGCTTGAACCTTCCTTATATTCTTCTTATCTATTCTTCCACATTTTTATCTGCACGTCACACTTACTCTCCGTACCACTGCACAAATCAATTCCACCGCCAACGGTATACCTCATCCTTGTAAAAAATAATTGCATCAAATATACACAACCTTTTATTTCGTATTCTTAAATGTTCTCCTCGGATGAAAAAACAAACAACAAATACTAAACGAAAACAAAACAACAAAATACTATGTTGTGACACTCATTATTATGGGTCCAATTGCGTGGTAATCAAAACAAAATGCCTCTTCTACACACGAACTCGTACATCCTGCACACGCACGTCTCGTGTATTCTTCACTTCTTTCAACTCGTACAATTACCACACATGTACACATACGCACCCTCTAGTGGCGGTAGTGCAGATCTTTCACTCCTGCAAACGGTGTCGCTCGTTCTGAGCTCATCCGGCGAATCGAAATGTTGTAGTTCGACATCTGATACCAAAGATTCAACTCACACACCCCCTGCATGGCATACTGACTGTTCCCGGTAAGTGTTTTTCCAACCTATTTATTTTCTTTTGCTTTCTATTTTGGACCTTTTCCGCTTCTTTCTGGTTGGTGGTACATTCGCTCCTACAATAGCTACTAATATTTTCACTGGACTCTAATCCTTAATGATACACCATTTTTTCCTTGAATTTGTGGCTGGCATGCCTGAAAAAGACAAATTATTGTCTGGCCTGTAGTTATCATTTCGTCGTACCATGTTGTTTGTCATGTTTCTTTTTATTAATCATTTTCACACATTTCCAACCTCTGTTTGTGTAAGCTTTTGATTGTAAAACTAAGTTAATTGTATCATGATTTGCTACCGATTACAATTTTACTTATTAACAAACCATTAACACGCTCATTTTTACTGTTGTTTGTCATGTTTCTTTTTATTCATCATTTTCACACATTTCCAACCTCTGTTAGTGTAAACTTTTGATTGTTGAACTAAGTTAATTGCATCATGATTTGCTACCGATTAAAATTTTACTTATTAACAAACCAAAAACACGCTCATTTTTACTGAATGGCTTTCATTACGAGTGCGCCCGCTTCAATCAGCATGTCATTTTCGTTTTATTAATTATATGAACGAAACAGGAAAGGAAATGTCTTTCTATTAGCATGTTGGAACAGCACAGAACATTTTTTACATGTTTACATCAAGTGTTTTGTTAGCCTATTAACATTGTGGCAAACGCGCCAGCATTGACAGAAATTTGTAACACAGTGAAATGATTTGAAAATGAATATGCATTCTTGCATATAAAAGCCAAGCTTACTTTAAGTTTTGGAACCCTTATATTTCATAGAAGAATAAGGCGCACACGAACACATGTTGCTCCAATGTTATACATTCACATCTGTCATAATTATTTTACAGATAGCATGGTTATAACGAAAGCAGTATTAAGCCCTTTACCAACCGTATCGATATCATGGCATAGTATCTAAAATTTCATTACAATTCTCGTTTCATGACGCGAATGATAAAACTCACTACTCGCACCTGCAGTGTTCTACAAAATTTTCTAGTCATGCCAATATTTTCACAGCATCCTTACATGAGGGATCTCTTTCTCTATAGCAAAGAAGTGAGGATAATGAGCAGTGGTAAAAGGCAAAAAATTACCCCAAAGGATCATTAATCCTTAGCCTTAATTCAAACTCCAGCAATATAAGATTCAAATAGCGGGTTTTTAGTTATTTCCACTTCTTTCGATAATTGAAGTGTTCTTTCCTGTTCGTAAACCGTGACGAAGCATTTTAATTCTTTTTTTTTTAATTACACACATTGAACATCCGCTTTTGAAAAAATAGTTCGGTCTAACGATGCAGTATTAGCGCGATGCGTGGTGTGATATGCTCTATGTTGTTTGAAATATTAACACAGATTTGATCAAATTCGAACTGCAGAAGGTGTGCATATCTCCTTATCTAACTTTTTTTTTCTACAATAATGTCCGTTGCTTTAAATTGAAATGCATTGTAGAATAACAAATAAATTGCGTTGACAAAATAATAATTTAATATTTAATATTTGTTCGCAAAGTTTGTTGAAACAGTTAAAAACTGTCCGCTTTCTCATTTCACTAGCTTTATTTGCGTAACTTTCATAATATACCCACCAGTTTTGCATCCTTGTTGTATTTTGGAAAAAAATAACCCTAAGTAATTGCTGTCTTCAATTATAACGAAAAAGCCATCAACATGTTTAGTGTATGGTTTTCATAACGCGTTTCTACAATACAATTGATTTCTTTATGTGACTCAAACTCAACTTATTGACTACAAAACAGTATGCTTGTATAGCTATTGTAAGTAAAATTGTCAGTGTTTGTTGTCCAAAGTTGAGTAGGGCACATATCAGCGGATTATCCTTTAACATCGATGAGTAAAGTGTTTACCTATAACACATGTTCACTGAGCACAACCCATTATAATCCTCTTTTCTTTTTGTCTCCGATTTTTCGGGGTTTCTCGTATTTCTTCCTCGCAGGATTGTAAAAGGATTTCCACCGGTTTCACCGTTCATCGGCGTCAGTCCAACGCTGTGTTTTCTTCTTAAGGAAAAGAAACCTCTCTGTTGCCTACAACTTGCTCAAGTGAGTACTGTCTAAAATGGCTGCGCTTTCCTGACGCTGAAAGGGTTATACGTATTTTCACAGGTTTGTGAACACTGTAGCTATAGAAATGCAAAAGAATACCAGTGGCAGAATAAAACCATCATCTTGGCTGCAGACTATGCATCAAATGGTATCTATAACTTCATTATCCCATTACGAGCTCATTTTCGCTCGAAAACGTCACTTAATCCAATCATACTGTTGCTGGAGCGACGGCCTGATATCGCCTTTTTAGATGCCATCTCTTATTTCCCATTGGTAAGATGGAGAAAAAGGTATTAATTTCTGCTGTTATTGAATGCTATAGCGATTCTACCTGTCCTAACCATCAGGTATACTGGATGCTGGGATCAATAGATTGTCTAGATGATTTGTTGCGAGCTGGCATCACGCTGGCGGAGAATGTCGTTGTCGTTAACAAGGAACTGTCAAACTCTGCCGAAGAAGACACATTGGCTGATTGTAACACTATAGTTGCCGTGCAGACTATGTTTAAGTATGCCTGTTTACATTTTTCATTTACCACATAATCATTATTCTATTGGTTTCGTGTATCATCCAAAGGTTTTTTCCAAGCATTCGTAGCATCACCGAATTGTCTCAGAGCTCCAACATGAGGTTTATGCAATTCCGCGCACATGACAAGTATGCGCTTCATCTTAGCAAAATGGAAAAGGTATTGGACGCTAGATGTACCCAAGACGCCTATTTTGTTTCTTTTACCTGCATCTCCCGATACTGACAATTCGCAAATTGTTCTCTTATTTTTTTATGCCACCGAATCGTACGGCGAAAACGTTCAGCGGGAGAAAGAGCGAGGCTCACACATATCATACATGTTTAGGTTACCTTTCGCTGCTGGTAACGTCTTCAGCGCCTCCATGTTAGACACGCTTCTTTACCAAGCCTTCGTGAAAGACTATGTGATTACGTTCGTACGGCTACTACTCGGTATCGATCAAGCTCCGGGCAGTGGATTCCTCACCTCGGTAAGGTTAACTCACCACAACAATACGTTTTACTTGCTTTACTTTCTTATCGAACCATAGAGGGTTTAATGGTCGCTATTGATCCGCGCAAAATAAATCTAGTTAAACTCAATTACATCCCAGTCCGGCTGTCCCAAGATTAAACGAAACAAAACTGTTAGATAGGTTCATATTATCAATACGTGATGATGCCGACAAAACATTGATCTTTATAGGTTGATTTCTGACGACGAAGCTATGTTTAAAACTCGTTGTGGAGCTAATTTTATAATGACTTTTATTTAATTTCTGTTCGCTGACCGTTTTGCTGTCAGATGAAAATCACCAAGGACGATATGTGGATCCGTACATACGGTCGGCTATACCAAAAGCTTTGCTCGACGACGTGTGAAATCCCGATTGGTATATATCGAACCCAGGACACGTCCAGCGCCGATGCATCACATGTGAGTAGCTCACCAGTCACCGAAAAATGGCATCCGTTTGGATCTTTCGGAACCTTTAAACATTGTGTGCGGTTGCGACCATCGGTGAGTCCATTTTTTAACCAAACGACAGAAAAAAAACTTGTTATATAAATACCACGACCCCAAGGTCGAAAGAAAAACGCTAAACATTAAAACTACAGTCAAACAAGCAAACAAAGTTTAGTTTTTTTTTTCAGTACAATTATACTGTTTCCAGAGTTTTTGTTGATTGTCTTACTTTCGTTTATTTGTTTATACAACGTTTTATGTCTCGATCATTTGAATTTTATTCTAAATTCTTTGATTTCATTTATTTCATGTAGGTCTCATAATATCTTTGTTACAGTATATAATTATATAATATATACTTCAATTATTGAATCAGTTACCAAATTCTATCTCCTTCTTGTATGCTTATACTGCTCTACCATTTTCGCTTTTACATATTGTTTTTTGCTTACTACATTTTTTTTTGTTTTTTTCTGCTCTTGTGTATCTGTCTCCCTCTTCTATCTCTCTCTAACTCTCTCTCCCTCAGTAGTCTCTCTCTTAGTCTAACAATGTATCTTTATCTTCTATCTTATCGTCTTTATCGATATCGATTCGATGCTCATCTTCCCGAATCTCTAGTTTATGACCCTCTTGTTAGACATTCAATCAAGAAATGCAAAATTATCTACAAACAATATGTTACACTACCTCTTGTTCTCAACATTGACGAAACCGTTGTTGCCTCAACCGTCTTCAAATTCAAAGATTCGTATGGCAATGTATCTGTGTGCATCATTGCATTTTGATAATCGCTAAAGGGTGTCTGGATTGATTTTCGTTTCTCATCTTTTTTTTCTCGTTTTTTTGTTTGTTGTCTACCTTTTGCACTTTGTACCAAATTTGACTCTGCATACGATCATATTTCGCGATGGTCTTCGTCTGCCTTGGCTTTCATCGCGCCTCAAATATGGCCCATCATATAGCGAGGAGTTTGTCATGCAAACAACGCAGCGAACCTGTCGAAAGTTAGTAGATTATATGAAAATTTATTCATTATTTTTACTCACTATAATCTGACTAACTTTGATATCTCACTCAGATACTTCTCATTATGTTATTTAGTTGTTATGTGACTTTAATCTTTTTCTTTGTTTTTAATCTCATTGTGTCTGTATTTTGTTATGCTTTATTTATGATTGTGCTTCTACTCTATTTAATACATTATGTTGCTCTAATATCAATCTATTCACAACGCTGTTACTTATTTTTCTCTTTAAATCTATTAATTTATCAAGAAATCCACCGCCCAACAAATTTGCCGCTTCTTATACAATAATATATCTAAATTTGTTTTAAAAAATTTCCAAATTTATCTTGCCCTTTTCAACATTTTGTCGTTCTTTATAATATTTTGTCTCACGTTCTTGCTCTTATGTTATTATCTTTAAGACTATTTTTTCGATCAATGTTTATGCCCTACTTCTTTTCTCTAATTATCTCTCACTAACTTTTATTTATTTTAATAATTTCCAGTAGTTTTTGCACAAGTTGTTTGCTTAAAAATTAATCTTTCAATATTTTCTTAAATTCAATAAATTTGATCTGCTTATATAGCTACATCTTTACCGTTTTAAATTATTGGATAGTATCAATTGATATATGCTATTTTAACATGTTTTCTTTCTTTAAATCACATTTTATTATATTAATAATATAGCCTTTAATCAGGCGTATAAAAATAATTCTTTAACTAAGAAAAAGTAAAGAAAATTGAATCTCTTTCAAAGCATATATGAAGCGTATAAACAAACAAAGCTGGACGAATTAATTGATCGCACACGCACACAGTGAGTTTCTACATTGTTATAATTTTCGTTATTTTATGCATTTGCCCAATTCTTATAAAATCGAAAATATTTTGCATACGACTAATACTTAATAACAATACTGGACAATGTTTATTAAAGCTGTTTTATTAAAAATTTCAGTCAATCTTCAATATTTTATTTTGTTTAAAATTCGAATCTAAAATTCGAATCTGCATCCGCGCTGGTATATTCGAGATTGTATATCTAATTTTGTTTTGTTTTGTTATGTAGCAGTTTGATAGCAGTTTAGCAGTTGTCTTGTTAATACTAGTAAAACTTCTAACCCAGTTCTCTACATCCAATTAGCTTTTTTCGGTGCTGATGTTATCGTTAAAATGTTAATATTAGCCATATTAGCCTTTATACTGACTTTATACTGACTGACTAGCCTTTGTACTGATACTGATATATTTCAAAACATCACTGAGCACAAACTAAAAAAGTACCGAACAAAAATTATATCGCAATTTTTGTCTACTGCTCTTCTGTGCATGATAACGAGCCAGTGTCTATAAAATCATACAACTGAACTGTCATTTTTAACGCTCGTCTACTCGCAAACGTTTACACTTTTTTTCATGTAATTTCCGTTTCATAAGTACAGGATGTACTTCTTATCTATGGTGCTCCAAACATTATTTTATGAATATTATGAGTTTTCTATAAATCTTAAAACGAATAAACAACCTAGTTGTTCAGTGTATTTGGATTAATAGATCCTTTAATCTAGAAAGCTTCTGCTACGTTTTAGTAGGACGTGTATTTATATTTTATGATGTAAATTATTTCATAGTATCAACGTGTAGATTTACTTCAGTTTCTGTTGTTTTAGCGTTTTCTTTTCATATCGAATTCTCCATCATATGTTTTCTGTGACACTTCCCTAAGTATACTAATATACAATCTCTGAACACATTTCAATCCCTGACATACCCCCTAATGGCTGTGCCAACTCTTCTGTCCATTTATTGTAATTTCCGTACCGTTGGTGCAGTATTATATTTTTTCGTACGGTATACGTTGAGATGAAACTATACGATAAATTATCCTACTGTGATGTAATCAGCACCTGTAATGTTACAAAGGTTGTAATTTATCAATCATTTCTATATGATGTCTACTTCAAATATGAAAAAACCCTGATCTCTCAGCTTGCTGTCAAACTTTTTAAGCACCGCCGTTTAGTGGCACTTGCAACGAACAATGTTAAAATTATTATGTTTTTATTTTATCTTTTGTTTGCATTATGTTTTCGTTAGTTCAAATGTAATAGGTACCTCATATCATAGTTGTCATCTTCCAACCATATTTCGACAAGCGATTTCATTTTGATGTCATTTATATATTTATTGTTTCATTACTGTTTACCTTGAGCCATTTATTGCCCTACTGTTTTGTGTTGAACTAATTGTTTTCTCATTCGATTTGGCATACTGATTGATATTCATCCTACTACCGACACTACTACTGCTACTACTACTTCTGTCCGTGCTTGTGAAAATCGCGCATGTTGTAATGAACTTGAACACACGTCCAAAATACAAAAAAAAAACAAATCCATTCTGAATACCGAGTAGTATGATGAGGAAGTGGTCACAACCACCGCCACCGCTAGCAGCACCTCGGCCAGCGGTAAACCGATAAAGGGTGTTGCGGAAGCGAACCTCCGGGGTGTAACCTATCGCCCGCCTCCGGCCACTATCCGCAAATCATCGTCCTGTTTAAGTGGATGCACCGCCCGTAAGGGATCGAGCGTAAGTTTCGTACTCTACTTTGCTATCTGTCCTTCACTCTTTTTTTACTCCGTCTCTCACATACGCTCTATATTCTTCACTTTCTTTTGTCATTACCCAACCCTGCCAAGAATTCACAGGACTAGTAGTCCTTTTTTACGACACTTAGTTTCGTGCCGTTTTATCTATTCACCTGCCCGTACGTTACTTTTAATATGTCCATTTTCTTTCACCGCTGTTCTGTATCTGAGCAGTTCCCGCCCGCATAACAAATAGAGAGTAGCACCAAACCAACAAGCAATATCCCCTGAATGATACCAATAAGCAATAATATTAAGCACTATTTACCAACCATTGTATTATTCTACTGTTGGAACAATTCTTCATCTTATAGAACAAAAAAGTTGCTCGGTATTCGGCTTTTCACCTCCAGTAGCTTTCTCTACAGCACAGCGTACACTTGTATTTAAAATCCGCACTTTATACTCCGCTACACCGCTTGATGACTTTCTTGGCAAATATGTTGTGGTACACTTTACGTGTTCTATTGATCTTAGTTAATGGCGCAGCATTAACCGAAATTATACATCGGACAGTTGTTTTAAATTTAATAACCTATCAAACATATAAACAGTAGCTCCACTGATAAAACTTAAAGAGTCCTAACGTAGTAAAACAGCATGGAAAAAACGAAGAAAAAATCCTCACAAGCATATACTGAAGTTGTAGCAAATAAAATACGTATACCATTGCTTTACAATTGATACAAGGGTAACTAAAAGCTTCCTCATAATATGCATGGACATCAAACGGTAAGTACCAACAGCTTTGAATCTTCATAGCTCAACTCCCTTAAGAATTTCTCTACTGTAGGAAGTTTTTTAAGGGATGATTAATGTTTACCGAGTTCGTTA
Organism: Anopheles farauti No. 4; assembly: GCA_000956215.1. NCBI lineage: Eukaryota > Metazoa > Arthropoda > Insecta > Diptera > Culicidae > Anopheles > Anopheles farauti No. 4. The sequence continues at coordinate 11,156 of JXWZ01004195.1, forward strand.
GCCAAAATCTAAGCATGAGCAATCTTATTCCAGTTATTTCCGGGAACCAATTGCGTGATGCGTGTAGAATCACAAGTTGAATAACAGTATGTTTTATATTTCGTACACCAAAAGTGATAAACTCAAGTGAATAGTCAAGTTTCTTTTATATTTCATTTCATTCATACTTAAACGGATTCAAATATTATCCACGTATTTGTTACTGTTCGAAATAACATAATTTCCACATTTGCTCATTCCATCCAGTCCGAGAGATTTAAATCGTCATATCAAATCATGTATATCCAAAGAAGAGCAGCCCGGTGGTGTAGTGGTAGCGGCGCCGGTCTTTCACACGTCAGGACCGGTACCATCATCCCATTCGGACCGTCTCTCCCTAGCGAGGGGAGTCATCCCTAGTGACTAACCAGCTATGGTGGTAAAATCAGTCTAGAAAGCCAGTTCTGCCGTTCAACTTTCATGACTTCGATCGTTACGCCAAATAGAAGAAGAATAATATCCAAAGAGTGTAGACGAATTCATTTCATTCTACAATTGCCAGGAGAGTACGAAAACATCACTAGACAATTTTCACACGATATACATCCTCAACACGTACATGTGCCACTGTGCGTGTGGCTCTCTGTTTTACTTTATGTGGCTATGTGTGCAAGCACCAACTTGTTAAAAGATGCACTTAAACGTCTGCGTAACATTATAATGTCTACTTCACCGTTATGCAAATGTCCCAGAACACATTCCCCATAAGTTTTTTTCAGTTGTGTGAATATGATCGTCTAGCAGCACATTTCCATACACGAAAACTCACCGCCATATGTCACAACCTTTCAACCTAAAGAAAACCAAGATCGTATTCTTTTCTCACATTTGATTTGTTATGCGTTTCTATTTTGCGTGTTAAGTAAGCGTTTTTAGTGTGCGTGAGTGTCCTCTGTTTTGTTGCGTGTTTGTTTACGCTGTAATTAATTGGCAGAGATGCTTCGGTGCCTGAATAAAGATCTCAGGGACAGTTTAGTTACTATGAAAAATTTACAAAGACGCCCACTCGCGCAAAACTAACTGCCAAGGAATACAGGGATATACGATGAACATCAAAATGAAGTAAACTAATTTGTTTTTGGGCTTTCTCTCTTTTTTCTCTTTCTCTCTTTTCTCTTTCTTTCTTTTTCTCTCTTTCTCTGCATTGCATTGTATGGATGTTCGTATTACACTGGATCGCTCTTTACATCCTCTGTTGTTCCTGTCTCTGTATCTGTCCCTGTGGTTATAACTTAGTACTCAATCAATATGGCTGACGAGGCGAGAGATAATCATGTGCAGCAAATCGAACGGGCCGAGATCGCGAATCTGGTACGCAGCCGTATGGAGTCACTCAATCTCCCCAGCATAGACTACGATGATGTAAGCGAAAAGCGAAACCATTTGTCTTACGTCATCATTAACCCATCGTGCGATCTAAAGCTGGAAGAGGGTGACATCATGTAAGCCAGTAGCTAAATACATTGGGCAACAATAATAGTTTCTAGCTAATTTTATTAATTTCAGATACCTGGTGCGGCCCTCTCCGTTTTCGGCCCAGAAAACGTTCGAACGTCACAACTCCCGCCGCAAATCCAACATATCATTCTGCTCTAATATCAACTTGGCGGCGGCGGCGGCCGGTTCAAGGCGTGGATCCGGCATCGGTCTAAACACCATCGGTGGACCGCAGCCGATGTCAGGTTACGTAACGCCCCGGGCGCCTCCGCTGGTCACAACAAAATCGAATTCTCTATCTCTTCCAGATAGTCCTAATGCAATGGGACAGATGCGGGGAAGGAGCAACTCCTTGAGGGTATGAATAGGCTCTTAACTCCTAACACAGAGATTGGAGAGTAATATAAGTTTGTACTTATATCAATCAATTTTTATTTCACAGATTGACAGCGACATACTGCTAAGACGCTCAAACTCACTGAGACAGGGATTACCGAATATTGGAACATCTGGACGTCGAAAGTCATCCCTAGAGGAGATTGGCATAAGTCATTTTGCAACTCTAATGCAGGCGACCAATCATTCGAACCCCATTAAGATAGCTTTGAACGGCAGCATAGGTTTGGAGGTAAATCGAAATGTAGATTCTGTTCATAATCCAAATCGATCAGCAGCCTCTGATTTCATTCTTCTCTACTAGGTGACGCCACCGGAGGAACCATTACCAATAATCGGTGTACCGTGTCTGAGTGGTGGAATTAATCCATCTACACTTGGTGGACCTGGCTCCGGATTGGGGGGATCAACACTTGGTGCCTCAACACTCGGCGGATCTTCACTTGGGTTGAGCACTGCTATTGAGTCAAGCAATAGCGCCTCCACACCGAACATTCAGATGCAAAACGAACCCTCCCAGCAGCCGCAGCATCTGCACGGGACGATAGTATGATATAACTTAATGTGGGGCCGCAGGCTCCGCTCAGCGGTACGCAACAACAAATGGATATAGAGTTAACCAAACACCCGTCGTTTCAATCGTAAGTACTAGAACGAGAGAAGCTGTGCATCTATAAGCGCAACTATCTATAAACCAATGACGATAACATCACCTTCAGTAGCTCTACTTTCTTCTACGTATCTGGTAGAGTTTGAACTATAGTGATGAAGCTAGTAGGTTCAAAAAATTTCAAGCAAATGGGCTCAAATCGGAATCGAATTACCAAAGCGCAAGAAAATTGCGGGAATTCATTTACGTTACTTAAAGGCAGATCGATTTGGTACATATATAGCTAACAAAAAAACAACCTTTTTACTAATAGCTGGACAAAAAAGGTGGACCGAAACTCGGCAACAAAGTGGTAGTTTTTGTACTCAAATGAATAATCAATACTATAGTGTCCCCCAAGCAACTTAAATACCAAAATTATTTCTAATAATGCTACAAAAAGCTGCTTAAAAGCATTATTACATAAAGAAAGAAGATCAAAAACGCAAAGAAAACCGGAATAGTAAACGGATTCTTCTCGGGTTGGGACATTTATTGTACATACGGCCAAATGGGAACATTGAACGTAAACTAATGGCTCCAACTTCGAGTCCAAAGGGTGAATAAACATTAGCCATAAATCCTTCGTAAAAGACGTGAACAAAGATTAGGTGATAAAACCATATCGAGTACTGCATGAATAGAGGTAGTGAAACGGGATCCTGCTACTAGCACCTGTTTTGACAGCTTGGGATTTTCTTTTTTAGCTTTACATACGTATGGCAGTGGTTATAAGATTTGAACTGAAACGAAGCTTTCATCGAGTTAGAGCCTAATATCCAATCCAAGTGGTCCAATTAAGAATCGAGTAGATAGTTACGCACACACACTCAAAGTGTGTTATGAACGATGTTTGTTAGACACGCCTTTAGAAATGTACCAATTATAGCACGCAGTTTGCACCACATCCTCATCCATTACTATACATATAATATACTATATGCACATGAGTGCAATTAAACTTTTCTGTTTTTTCCTTTATTGAAAAATTGTACACATGGTTCGCAATTTCGAATCGCTCTTCTCATCCTTCAACTTGTGGCCACCCATTAAATTTGTTTCAAATTCATTTTCAACTTCTGAATCTTCACATGTTAAAGCGGACCTGTCAAACAGGCTGCAAATATGGAACTGAATATAGGAAGAAAAACTGTAACATGCAAACACCCGCTCGTACACGTGATAGAAGTGATAGATTTAATGATCAAATATAGCATAACAACATACCTACCGCCACTGGTATAACTGATTGTTGCATGGTGCATGTGGTCTTTATGCACTTCACAATTCTCTACTCAGTTATGTTTGTCTTCCGAAACCTTGGTTTCGGTTACTGTTTCGGAAAAAAGTTTTATCAAAACTCTCTTTAGAGATTCTTTAATACTGGCAAAAGATTTTAAATGCTGAAGATAAAAAAAAACGTTGAAGCTAATAGGAACGAAGAAATACATATATTTTTCTATCCCAATCGTGTACATGTTCATAGATGATTCTTCTTTTTCATACTCTGAACATTTTACTAAGGAAATTAATAAAGAATGGGTCTATCTCCCATGTGTAACTAAAAAATCAGAAATAACTCACACATGGTTTGTGTTAGATACTGTGAATTTGAAAGTAAGGTAAAAAATAGCAAAAGTTATGTTTAGTAAAAAAACAAAAACAGACATTTTTACGGCATTGGAGGGTGACATTATTTATCACTGAAGTAAAATTGGACCCAAAACATCATTTTTTCGACGAGGTTTTCATGCTAAATTTTTTTACTTTATTTGATTTTGTATAGTTTAAAATATAATCAACTTCATAGAAATTCTGAAAATGAATACATCGTTCGCTCATTTCAACAACACATATTGTTATGTAACGTTGTCTTTTTCTGAATTATTTAAGAACAAATTAATTTTTTTCTATGAAACAAACAACTTAAAATACACATTAAATTTTTTGAGAAATGATTAAAGCTTCTTAGTTAGTAATGTAATCGTAGTCCATTTTTACGTTTTGAGAAATCTTTGGAAGACACTGAAAATGGTATTTTTCGATAATTATTCATAACAAACTATAAAGGAACAAATCAAGCCCAAATAAAGTGGAATAAATCAGGAAAAGCTCGTTATTTGTTTTGGGTTTGAAAAAAACATCGCTTTGGTAAACTGTAAACGCTTTACAAAAAGGGCAGGAAGCACTACGAATTACAGAAATCGGCTACTAGAAGGCTAAGAAGTTGACACATATGGCTAGAAAGGAACCAATATCTCAGGACTGTCTCCAATAGACGGGAATCGTAGGGAAATCCCACAGGCATAATCGTAGAGAATGTAGTGAAGGGCAATGAGAAACATTAACATTAACATTAGTATAATGAACGGCAACCGAGTGTCGGGAAGTGCATAACAAGCTAACAAATCGACAAAACTATTCAACGAGCGACGGTAAACAGAAAACGTTAGTTTAATATACATCATAATAGGAGTACTAGCACTAACAAGAATAAACTAACGACGCGATTGAGTGTAGAAACGAAACCTGATATCTAACAACACGTGCACACTTAAATATGCACCTAAACCCATTAAATTAGTTATGCATGAGCGTATAGCTTAGATGGCATGAAAAGAAGATGTTGAAGTCAATAATTTCTCGAACGAAAAAACTCTTGCTCATCAATCAAAATCGCTGAAGAGATTTCGTTCTAAAAACAGAATAACAACTGTTACAACTATTAAAAATGCCTTAGGAATGGATTGTAACTGTCAAGGTATTCATGAGATGATTATTGTCTAAAATATAACAAGAGTTTGAGATTGAAAATGGAACACTTGCAAGTGCAGAATACAGTTAAACTCTAAAAAGACAAAACGCATCGGGTAACATAAATTAAAGCGTTTATTTTTGTAATATACCGTGTAATGTGAGGAAACAGCAACAGCTGTCGACCACTCACGAATAAAACCTTCGAGCACATTTAAAGTCAGAAAACAGAGCTCAACCAAATCCAGTGTGTGACAAATATAGAATAATAGATATTTATCTTAACGTTTAGGAAAGATAGATTTTGATTCTAGCACATTAGCAAAAACCGGGATACAGTAATACATTAGAGTCCAATACGAAAAATGTTATACATTTCGTCCAAAAATATTAGTCACACCCGTTTATCGCATAGTAAAAAAATATTTTGATCTACGCACAATTTGATTCTATGAACAGCATAAAAACAAAAACAGATAGTAACATTACACAAACAACACTTGAATTATTTAAATTTAACTCTGACTTCATGTTACTACATCGCTATCGTAGTTTCCTGGTGAATCACATAGAATCGCGACAAACGAACGATCATTTAATCCACACAAAACAAGCGCAAAAAAGCTCTGTCATTTAAGACAGCAAGTAAACACATTTATGAACTCTTAATCGAAAAAATAAAGATTTGATTAAAATAAAAACCCCCTCTAGTTTGCATATTAGTAGCTGAACTAAAGGGAAACTATTCAATTATCATAATTTAAAATAAACTATTTTACGTTAATGTTCTGTGTATGTGCAATTTGATGAAATATTACAAGAACAAACTTCTTTGTTAAAGGTGATAAAATAGTGAATCCTTTCTAACGAACAATTTACTGCTATTTTTGTAGACTGAAAACTATACTTTATACTTTTTGCATACTGACTGCTTTGTGCTTCGTACTTTTCTCAAGTGTAATCTTTTCTGATCGATGCTGTACCGTGCAGTAGTTAACAATTAAGTGTTTGAAAAAGGTAACGCTTGTCTTGTGATTTTTTTTTTTGCGTTTCGACCAACTATTTGAACTGTGTTTGTTTTTAATGTGTTGCCTAGTTCAATCACCATTATTTATTGCTTAGATGAAGCATACGTATAAAAGCTAATTCAATCCAGATATAATGACAAATATCTGTGTTTGGTACATGGCTACAACAGTGATAAATGTGTATACATCTGGCAGCAATGACAACCGGAAATTGGGACGCAAAAATTTGTGTGTTTTGTTTCTTAGAGTTTTATCCTTTTTATTTATGATTAAGGCTACGCCCCTGATTATCGCGATGTTTGTTAAAGGTACTGTTTCACTCGGTAAAGCCACTTATTACAACTTACTTACTTCGTCCTACGTTGGACATAAATTGGCCGAGAATATTTCCGCGTGGGTAGTACGTACATACAACAATCACTTTGCCATTACGTGTCTGGCCCATGCCGACTCCAAGCTGCTTCGTGCCTTTCCAAACCATTTGCGTGAACTGACCACCCTTGATTGCGGCCCGTGGCTCCTCCGAGAAGGCGAATTGTTTTACCTCCTCGTACCACGATCGGCAAACATCCCGGGCGCTTGGCCGTGCATTTCTATCTGAAGACCAAAGACAATAGAGATTCTCGCCATATTTTGAGTTATGACGATAAGTGAACCGATCGTCTCGAGCAAGTATTTCAGCCCATTGTTGTGCATCTTGGACGAGCTCTTTATTGAGACTAAAACATAAAAAAACATAGATTTAATGCAATGGACATTAAAAAGCATGTATATCAATGAGTAACCTACACCAAATCTGCCGCACCGTGTTTCCTCCGGCAATCGTTGTGATTCTTCAACATTGCCACTGAAAACTCATTAAACTGATTCGGATCATTTTCATCCACAATGCGCACATGCTTTCCTAACTTCATACTTTGGTTGCCAGGTTGACGCATCGACGAAGTGATAGTTTTGCCGCCCACGTCATTTACCAATGTTTCCTTCAGGGTTGATATATTATCCGCGATAATCTTAGGCACTTCAAAGCCACCGACGGGTGGAACATTTTTCGCAAAGCTGCCGATGTAATTGCCGGGCGGATCATAGTTGGCCACCACAAAAATCTGCCCGGAGCTGCAAAACAAACAATACATTGTAGTAAAAAAGAAAACCATGAACCAAAACAATATACCGTGAAATTGTGAATTTCGAATGAAAAAGAGTCTGACAGACAAACAATCAATGAAGTTTTTAACAACATTAAATAAACACAACATGTAGCTTCTTACCGATTGCGAGCCACTCCAACACCCAACTCTCGGCTGTCCTTCCATACAACCTGCGTGAAATGACCCGTCTTCAGTGTAGCAGGTTCTTTTCCAAACACGTGCAATTCAATCTCGCTGTACCAGTTCTCGACTGGTTCTCGTCCACTTAGGCTCATTCTGGAGCCCACCGTATTAGAGGAACTCCAAGAGCAAAAGATATTCTCCCCATATGCCGAGTTACTACGATGTACCAGCACACCCCGCGCGGCAATGACCTTTGCCCACTCTTCCGCGTATCGGCATAGGCGTTTGCTCAATTTCAGTGGTAGTACACCGTGTCGTGTCCGATATTCATTATGCGCCTTCAGACAATCGCGCTCTAAGTCATTATACAATGACGGCGTACTTCCACGCAGAGACATCTGTGAGCCTGCGCAGATCTTAGGTTGTAGTGTACCGATGGAGGGACTCTTCGAAGGACTCCTGATTTGTCGCGACATAGAGCTCGAGTTATTATTACCAACTAGCTTAAAAAGAATAAGAATGTGTATATGAATGTTGAAATATTTTTTTACTGTAATTTACAAAAAAATTACCCCTATCGAGTGACTTTGGTCGTATTGAGCTAACAACGCCCGCCGGCGTGATATGTCGTTTAGTGTCCCCAGCACCAACTTTGCCGCCTACCAGAGCTGGATTATTGTTGTTACGATCACTTTTCAACCAAGTCTTTTCCAGGTCTGCATTCGTCTTCAAAATTGTTCTAAGCGGTGAAATTGATAAGCGCGGTGATAGTTTTCCGGTCGAAAGCGAACGAGATATGTCATTGCCGGTGAGATCAAACTTCTCCCTAAACACCACAGTCCGATCGGGTTTGTGGCCTTTATATGTTTGTATAGTTTCCATTGTAATTACTTCACACAGTGGATCCTACGAATAAAAGATAAGTAAAAGAAATAAACATTGGTAATCCAATCAATAAACTTTTTATCACTCTATCAAATTCTCAAATAATTTAGATTTAAATCAACAACTCTACTCAAGATCGTTTTTCGAGTATCCAAATACGAAAAAAAAACGTAGTGACATTGCTATTGGCACACTCTATATTCAGTACTGGTATTAAGATTTACCGACAAGTACCATGAGGGAAAGGTGAAAAGCACTCTGAATAGAATATCAAATAGTACGTGAAACTTTCTAGCCGATAATCAACGGTGGCACGTTCGCGTATTGCTGCCGTGCATTTGTGGACCGCAACCTAGCCTTAAGACAAATGTGTGAAACTTCAGTTTCATATTTGAGATCCTAGACCACTTCACTTCATATAAAAAAACTGTTCAAACGAACAAAATTATTCGATTTTTTTTTAATTCCTTCATTTAAATTCTTTAAAAAAAAATTTCACTCAAATTCAACTATTTGACTGGAAAAGCCAAAGCTACAATATTCTTTTACACAAATATAACCGAAAATACTACCAGCGGAATACTAAACCGGAATAGACCAATGAAGAATAAAGATACCCCTCGGATGTCTAGTGAATGTAGCTATTAACCGTTCTACACCGGATTCTCCTTAGCCTTTGTTGTAATGTTTTTTATATGACCTACATACCTTTTGGCTCCCTTTGTGATTGATGACGCGTTGGTCAGTTTTTCTAACCATTACTACCCGCGAAAGAGCACCGCAGTCGTGTGACGATGCAGCTGAAGAAAGCTGAGTGATGTCCTTTATGGGTCGTGTTGGTCTGTTGATAAAGACAAATGAAATGAATCTAATTGCAATACGAAGAAAATTCCAACATTTTCCCAAATTTTGAAAATTTACCATCTAAACAAAAAAAAATAACCACAAAACCTAAAACTTGTTCAAACCGTTCACTCACAACACCGATATTTTTCGCATATTGTTGAGACTCCGTACAAAACTTTAAAGAAACTGCAAACTATAAACTTTTGGGAGATTTCACAACAAACCCATCGACCATGCGAAACACACAACGGTACGCGATGAAAATAAATTGAACCCCGTATAAGGTAAATTTAATAAATTTACCTGACCACATTCCTCATGCAACTATACAAAGCGTTTAGGCATATTGATAGTTGCGGTAACATGGACTTTCTGTTGGGGCATGTATGCCAGCATTGCATATCATAGTACATAAAAATCGGTTAACTTTGTTTGACATTTTCATAATTAAGGTTGAGCACAAAGCCTCTTGTTCTTTGGTTATTTTAAAAATGGTAGATTATTATTTTATCGATCACATTTGATTGAGTTCTTGTTCAAAACAGGATTGTGAGCAAGTCGGAAAATGATTCTGCTACTACGAAAACGGTCGATGTTCTTCGATAAAACACGAAGCCTGTCGTGATCGAACATAGTAAACATAGTAATCGGACGGTCGACATAGTAAATCGTCGTTAAAGATAGCAGTATAAATCATTGGACTAGCTGAGCTTTTTGTTCTACAATATGTTGAAACTTTACGGCTGGTTCATCAACACGTAACACACCCACTCACGGTTAAACTCGCAAACTTAACAAAAAAAAAACAACCAATCAACAAACCACCTTCCTACAACATCAACGCATCGTTTCACACTTTTCAAGAATCAAATCTTGGGAACCTAGCATTATGTTAAACAAACGAGTTCTACATCAGAGTCTTACGCTCTGCAAGTGGCATCGGTTTCAGAGTGTACAAATTTATTTACACTAATTAGCAAACATATTTTTTCATCGTCTCTGGACCGATCGTGTGTAGTAATACCGAACATGTGCCGAGTCAATAATACCACCATACACGAAGCAGAAACATTTAGTCACATGGCTACTTTTGTCACCCAACTCGCTAGTCAATTTCGAGATCTTTGATGGGAAACCTGACGATGACTCTTCAAACCAACTCTTGCTACAAACGATAATGTCACCAAGAGCAAACAAACACGTTCGTTAATATTTATCGATTGCTCCATTCCAACCATAGATTACGACTTGCTACTCTTTCTGGCAGTAAAAACAGAGAGATAGAGAGAGAGAGAGAGAGAGAGAGAGAGAGAGAGAGATAGAAAGATCACTCTTAGATCATCGTATTCTAGCCTTCTGTCACGCTAAAATGTGTCTTCAATAGAACACGAGAACCCCTTTTTCGGCAATAATTAATGTCATAATTGTTGCAGCACCATAATTAATACATCATAAATTAAGGTTACATATTCAGTGGCAAATGTATCGGTACTTCTCTGTCACTAATTATCGAGGTATATCGAGGTGTGACGATGCCCTTTTAGCGAAACGGGAGCACGCATCGGTAGCGGTAACGTTTACGTATCGCTCCCGGTACGCAGTTGTGCGTCCAACATGGTACGAAATGTTGATCGGTTGTTTACTTTAGGAAATGTCAAGTGCAAATCATATGCACATGTTAATCGATTGCTTGTTGCACCCTTGTTTTGTATAATGCCAGTAGACGACGGGGTTCAGTTATTTTCTCAGAAAAGCAAAAAGGAGTGCCAATTAACTGCTAAACC
>JXWZ01004196.1:0-26536 GCA_000956215.1 Anopheles farauti No. 4
TTCACTGATATTAACTTATGATGTTCTACACACACACTCTCTCCGAGTCAGTGTACGACTCCACCACACTAACCGAAACAAATCAGCAACATCAAATAAAGAGCACCCGGTTGAATCACCCAAGGTAATTAGAGCCAGAGTGGGCAATAAAAAACCAAATTTCGCGATTCGCATTCTCGTTTATCAAGACTTTTATCAGGTTGTCGTAAATTACCCTGCAACCGCTCTACGCTTCGAACCATCGCAGTATAGGACGCACACCGTGTCGATAACGAAACCCCGAGAAGGTTCAATTTCCTGGCACGGCAGAAAAAAAACCGACCAGTTCTTTATCTCATTCGCGGCCGCGGCAAGTGCAACTCACAGTGACTCACTTGGGGTGTGAATTTTTGACGAACGTTTGTTTACGTTCAAGCGTTGGCTGCTCTTGTAACGTGAGCCTTGGAGCGTTCGAGAAATTGTATTTTGCACCTCCCATGAGCAACAATCTCTGTCGAGTGTCAACGCGCGAACGGCCGCGATTGAATTTTTGCAAACCAAATTCTTCATCATGACCATTTATCACGACGCAAAATGGATACCGCTCCTGCCAACAAGAGGAGAGTGGCGAAAAGAGGCTCAATCTGCATTCAATTAAGCTGAATTCTTTCGCAAATCAACCGGACAGCACATTCCAGTGCACAATTTGCGCCGCCCCACACGTCACATCACCAGATGATGGTCAATTGAAAAATGACACAAAAATGTGCCATCTACCGCCGCTGTGGGACGTGTCACCAGAGGCTTGGGCAGGCGAAAAGGGGGCATGAGGGGTTGTGAAACTTGCGTCCCCGAGGAGTGGACGCACACCATTAGGCAAGTGGTGGCGAATTCCTTCCCAAAATTACCATTCTGGGGATTAAAATGACAGGCCTGCCAAAACGAAAGGCAAACCGCAGTAGCGTGACACTGGATCGTTTCCGTTTTCTTCCTCCACTCACACACACTCGCTCCCCCGGTTCGCCCGAGGGAATTGCCAACCGGACGACACACATTGGGAGGGAAAATATTGGCCTACAGCAGGAACTTGCGCAATATGCGGCATCGAATAAATCATCGCGACAAGTGCTTCGCCACCGTCGCTACACTTGTTGCTAAAGTCATTAGTACATCGCACGCAAATTACTCAGGCAATTGCAATCGCAAGCAGGCAATTGCAATACGGTACCGCAATATAGAAATCAGATCACATAACCAGCAGCTTGCAAGCAGGTCTTAAAAGCATTCTTCCACACGCCGGAAATGCCACATTAGAATTCGGTTTGCCCTGCTCAAGTCACTCCCAATCCCATCCCCATCCCCGGTGTGAAGCTGGATCCAAGATAGCAGTAAAATAAGGGGAGGAACTTACACGCACACACACACTCGCGCCCAACAAAACAAAAAGACGCGGATTAACAGATGTACAAATAGGTCACATGGAGTGGCGTGTGAGCAGAAGCAACGGAACTTCTGGGAAGTAAATGGAAGAAAAAATAAACACACAAACTGACACACGCACTCGTTGGAAGGTGTGGGCAGTGGGAGGAGTTTGGGAAACCTTCTGGAAAAAGGCAAACCCGCGACTCGGATGGTCCCGGCCGCATATGTCTAACGGTGTGGCGTAACAAAGGGTTGCGTTGCCATGGTCTGCCGCAAACGAGGACCGCCTGGCCCAGACCAGCCTCGGTCAATGTTTACGCCATCAATCCAAATTGCTGCTGCTGGTGCACCGTCTGGTCGTGACTCCAGGGCGTCCGATTTTCACGCCGTTACCCACATAATTCTGGCGCGGGGTTGACCAAATAAAACATTAAGCTCCCGCACGGTGGGCTGTAGTTATAGAAATGGCCAATACTTCTCTGCTATTGTATTATTTTTTTAAATTGTTTTTTTTTTATAAAATTACGATCAACATCAGCATGAGCTAGGGGTATTTTGCAACAAAGCTGGAATTTGATTTATTTGAGTAAAGTTTTCGGCAACGGCGATATTCTAATAAAAATTGGAAACAAAAATGTAAGTATCTGTCAAACCGAATTGTTGAAGTGTGCTAAACTATCCTGCTTCTAATCTTTTTTAGTCTACAGACCTTGAAAAAGATGAAAAAAAAATCAACAAAAATGCATATAAGATGAATTTATATATCCAAACATTGATTGTATAACATCCGAAAACATGTACGGCTATTGATATGATATATGATATAAATTACATTAATACAAAGGGACAATTCGGATAACAATTTTTTAATAAAACAATAAAACCCAATAACTCATTTCAGAATGTCCGTAATAGAACAAATGATCGCATAACGATAGTCATTCATATACGTATGGTCTACACCGTCCCAACAAGTCAAATAACGTTGGAAAACGCTGGACACACCCGGTCCCGGTTCCCACTGACACACGCGATTCGTTCGGGAATTACGCCAAAACGGAAGCACTCCAATTATGCACAACCGTCTGCAGCCGGCCTGTGACACCGGTGACCACCGCTGTGTTTCCAAACATACCGAGCGAACAAGAGGTCAGTTTTGTACCCGCTCCTCCTCCTTCCCCAAGGCACACTATTTATTTGTTTACCCACGCGGTCACGCGCGAGTGTTTGCGCGCGCGCTTATGCCCGGACTGGGGTTTCAGAGAGAACGCTACTTTGACGCGCTAGCGCAGGATAGATAAATTGGGCTTTGTTCTACAAACACTCTTCTTGAGCCGGGAAATAAACGGCGCCAGGAAAGACCATATGACGAGCGCAGTTATGACGTGACGGTAATTATACTAATGTACTAACCCGACCACTACCTGCGCCTTCCCGTCAGGAATCGGAACGTTCCGGTTCCAAACCAAGTTGATCTGGGACGCGTTATCATTGTACAGCCTTGTCTGCCTGCCTGGCTGCCTACTACGTCAACGCAGCACGCCATAAAGATAGCGAAAATCGGTTAGGTTTGGCGTCACTGCTATCACCTCGCGAATGCTGGGAACCTCCTCTGGTAATGACATTCCAGTCGAGGACACCGAGGTTTATCAGTGGACCATAATCGGTAATTAAACCCATCACCCGTCACTACCTCCCTTCGGTAGTGTTTCGGGAGGAAGAAAAAAACGAAACGAACTTTTCCTCCGTGCCTCGCAATGACGGCTAGATTGCTTATCGTGTTCGAAGTGATGAGAAGAGCGTGCGTGTTTGATGTACGTGAAGTACTCGAAGTCACCGACTTCAGGAGGTGTGCGATAAGAGCTGTCCACTGCATTCCCCAGAGCAGTGGCGTCCTTGGTGCATTCATTCGTAAGTTAAAGTGTCCATAACTGGACCAACGAACGATTAGTTTGTAGCACCCAACTGGCTTGGGTCATTAGACTCAGGAGAATGACGGAACCGATGTAAACACCTTTCGCGTGCGTAATACTTAAAACACCGATCTATCAGTAGAAGATATGCTGCTGCGCGAAACCTCCAATACATGAAATCGTCCAAATATTTAGATTAACAGCCTGCCTCTAGAGGTTAACGCGATAGCAACGACCTCTCGAAGCTAGCTTCCAATTCTTAATTGCGGACACCCGATTACGGAAACGAGAGCCGGACCGACCATTTCATTGCAAACCAACCCCGGCCAACGACGCTCGGCTTTGTTTGTTTAGCTTTCCAATCGAGTGTTTTGTGCGATTTATCGCTAACCTTGAAGGAGCGCTGGTGTTGGACTAGTTTCCCGCTGGCAGCGTTGTAATCGAGACATTCGCTGTTCGATAATTCCTTTTTCACCGCTCGCGTACGTGCGTGATGTACGGAGAAACACCATTTCCTCCATACGGTGGAGTGTTCACTTCTGCTCACATCACGGAACGTCACGTTTCATCGCCGGAGGTCGTAGTGGGCGAAGGGGCAGGGAAGAGGAGACTTTGGTAAGGGTCTCAAGAAGGTCGGGAACGACAGCTTCGTTGGTTTTATTTCGTGTCCCCTTCCCCGGACAAACTACTTGACGGGGAGCTTAAGTTCTCGCTCCTTGAGGAGCCCGTGTCTGGGGCACTTTCGTTCTTCTGTCCTGCTCGCACTGTTCGTTATGTAGTTTGGGGCGTACCCAATTTTGACGCAAGCAAACCACCGATAAATCATAACGCGTAAAGCACCGAAATATTGCACGTGTTTGCCACTTAGCGCACGTGACTTTCTTCAAGTGATTCAGAGAGGGCTCGCCTCCCGGCACGTTTTTCGCCTTTTTCGGAGTGACACTTCATTATGAGGTGATGAAATGTCCGGTGAAATGGAGCTTTATCGGCGAAACGAAGCTTTGACAGGTACTACAGCATAGGAAAGGTTTTGTTAAGAGGAAGGCGTAGCTAAGCGGATTCGCAAACTCACTAGTCACTAATTAACATTGATATCTTTATGGCAAGGAAATTGTTTTTTTTTGTCTATTTAGGACCGTCACAACTACGAAATGTTTCTGAATTATGAATCAACTTCCCCTAATGATATTCAAACTGCTGCTCGGTATTTTTCCGACTATGTTCAATATTCATTCCTAGTTCATTAGTTCATTCGAATCTATTCAACAGTTTATACCAAATTGAAATTGTATTTAATTAAAAATTTCTGCAGAAACAATTTTAATTCAAAATTCCGGTCTCTAACATTAGACCATCTGCAAAGTGCACAAATATTATACGATGCACCATTTCGAATCGTTTACATATTTGTCGTACCAATCAATTTGTCTTGTCTCATCCAGAAGGTAATCAATTGTACCATACGATTAATTTATTCCGCTCATCCGACTGTCGCCATCGACGTCCAATAAACCAAAGTCACTCCCTCACCTTACCGCATACAACCACATCAAAACGTTACCCAACAAATATGGGTGGTGTGGGGTGCAGAAATTATTCCTTTTACTGGGATCATAAATTCAAATTCGATTGGCAAATCAGGGCACACTTATCGAACCGTGCAACCGCGCGAGGTTCAGGGATCAATTGCCAGTTAACGAAGTTGACGTTGCAAGTCACAGACATTATGCCATCATATCCAGCCGTCTCATTCCATGGTGGCATCATGATGGACTAGTGATTCTAGAAAGATCATAAAGACGCAACCAACTCCAGAAACGGACTGTGTTATGGATAGTTTAAGCGCAACAGTTAGTTATAAAAGCATGAACGCACGATTAAATTGATAGCCGACACAATAACACCTGCCACCTTTTCTTGTGTATTTATTTTCACAACGATTTTCGGCTCTTGCACCTAATGGTCCTGAAGAGTACCCACACACCACAATGCACAATCGAAAAAAATGTTGTCCAAACATCAACCTAGACACGTTGTTTGGCTTCCCAGGCTTTATTGCGCCTCAAACTTCACGCCTTATTGAACCTGCGGGCAACGTGCGCAACGTGCCGGCCGTGTGCTTTTGTTGAGCAATTTATTTCGCACCCCAAAATCGCTTAAGAACCAATCGCTTCATGGTTCGTTTAATCGGTGCGAATGGGTCTTTGAGGAGGGCCCAAACATGGGAACGATACCACTAGCTCCCACTTGGACTAGTAGTGCTTCTTTCGAAACGGCGACTCCTGAGCAGCCAGTGCAGGAATGTGTCGAATGCGAACAAAAGACACTGAAAGTATGCCTCGCTGGTCGAAGCACACTCGATGCGCCACTTCACGTCAGATCGGCTACCAACTGCTGACCCAGACCGCTCCGGGGAAGCGTGAACCGGGGAAGATGGATCCCTACGGGCTCTCGTGCGACTCCTTATCATGGATCTCTGCGTTTCCACGTCCGCCAAGAATTTAAGCGCCATGGTGCGCGATAAACGCCCAACTACAGTTAGCCATGGTTTCAAAAAACACAAGCACA
Organism: Anopheles farauti No. 4; assembly: GCA_000956215.1. Lineage (NCBI taxonomy): Eukaryota > Metazoa > Arthropoda > Insecta > Diptera > Culicidae > Anopheles > Anopheles farauti No. 4. Next base: position 5,883 of record JXWZ01004196.1, read on the forward strand.
CAAGTGGCCTTGTGTTTCGGGCGTATTCCGAAACTACTGTTTGCCGGTGTGTGCGTGTGCTGCTCCGAGCCTTCCTCCCACGAAAGGGTACTTCTAGCGGGACTTATGCCGTTCAATTGTTGCCCCGGCTGAGCGGCTCTATGAACAAGGAACGGGAACAAGGAAAAAAGAAAAAAAATACACCAAACATTAAAGGTACAAACCCTCGAATGATAAGGCGAAACAAAGGTTATCGTTTCTTTTTTTAAAGAAACAGATTAATCATTGCTTTTGCGAGATGTAGTGAGCGGGGCAAATTGCTAAGGAAACTTTTTGTCCATATTGATGATGTTATTTATCATTTTCGTGATTTATTTCAATAATACTTTAAAATCGTTTTGTATTTTCTTATCACTCTCTTGATTGAACTCAATATGCTGTGTGGTGGCAATTTATTGGTATTTTTGCATTCTTTTCCGTAAGGTATGCATTGTGCTTTGTTTATTATCAATTGTTATGATATTAAAAATGTTTTGTTTAATTGATTTAAAATTATGATTCCTCAGCTACACTATCAATGCACTAAAAATAAATTAACATAATACATAATACAAAATACAAAATAACATAATAAACTAATAAAATACGAAAATATATCAAAATATGAAAATATTAAACACTATTTTAAATTATCTCTATTAAAGCAGTGATTCATTAAATATACTATAAGTAGAAAAATATTTTGATAATGATGCAAAAACATTAAAATTTCAAAACGCTTAAGAAAAACAAACTTAACAAGCACACCAAAACATGAATAAAGCGAAACAAAAGCCGTCTTAAATTAAAAGCAATCGTCTCACATGTTGCTTCCCTTGCCGTGGGACCCAGCACGGTCGTACTTACACCTAACAAGCACGGTTTGATTGGAAACTCGATTAAAAATAGAACAAACGCCAACCGATAATTTGTACCGGACACTCATCAAAACCGCTTCCGGCCCAGGGAGTCGACTAGGGCCCTCCCTACGCTACCTGCTTTTTTGCAAAGCTATCACATATGCCACGTGCACTGTGTTTTGCTCGCGCTGCCCTGTAGTTTTCGATTAAATAATTACTAATCGAGAGCCACCTGTTTGCGAGCGGGCCGGGTTCGCTATCGAACCGGTTCACCCGGCGGTGTGCACGGTGTGGTGATTGTTGTTCGATATTGCCCCGTTTCGATATTAACAATCGAACCCAATCAACGTCTCGGCAAGACATCAGCCCAACAATCAGCTGGTTTGGATTTTCCGTTCGGTTCGGTGTGCTTGATAAATGTAGAGCAACTGTTTTGTTCGGTCGCTGCATAAGACGGTGGACGGCCCTGGACGGCGCTTTAAACCTTTCCCGCGCATGAAAAGGGGAAACCATTTAAAGCGCCTTTGTAGTTTGAAATGGAACGGAGAGAACAAAGCTCGCACGCCTGGACTGACCCGGCAACCCATATCACTTTTTTTTTGGCAGAACGAAAGGAAGCGGCAAAGAAAGTGGGTTTTAACTTGGCGGGATGAATTTTCCCTCCGCATTATCCCTGCGTCATTGAACCGACGGGATCAAGGAGCACATGGGGCCAACGTCGGTACGGTGTTAATTCCAACATAATCGTAGACGCATTGTACTTGAACTTCGATGATCTTGAGATTGCCGGTGCCGAACGATCGGAAGCAGAAGCTTCTCAAAGGCCCTGTTGCGATCGTGATGCGATCATGAGCACGGCGCGGAGTTGTTGTACGGTACACTCGGGGTGATTTTTTGGCAGATGAAATTCCACCACTCGAGCGATACGCGCACCCACTGAACGATGCTGCTGGCCGAAGACGAACAAAAAAAAAAATAAAAGAGCAACAAAACCCGCACCACCACCGTTAGGCTTATCTATTCCACTTGTATGTTCAGCAAGCAAAATAAAAAAAAAGCACACGGGGCGAATTCAAGAAGCAGGGGCTTTCCAGTCGTAGACAAGTACACATAGAGAAATAAAAATCCACCAGCTGATAACGCCAGCAACCGATGGCGGCTGCTCGCTGTACGCCACAACGGCGGCTGCTCTCGCTTTATGGGTCAATTGTTTCGAGCCAATCTTCTACACCCGACCCGTACGCCGAAAAACTCGTCTGGTCGAGCTCTATTGAGCCCCACACCTCGAGGCCAATTTACTCTTTTCGGTCGTGCAATTTTACGTGCGAAAACAAAACACCATTGAAGGGGTGGATACACGTACCGAAGTAGGCGAACGGTTTCCCCGTGCTTAGAAGGAGAGGAGAGGGTAAAAAACATTGTGGCAAAACTTTCCTCCTAAAAGTTAAAGGATGATGTACAAGCAGGCGGTGTTTGTGTGCGGAGTCTTTCTAGATCGCGTTTAACGCACGTACGGACGGGCGTAAATTCGGAGCGAACAACAGCCACACCCCACACAGGACACCAGATGATATTGGAAATAGCAAAGAGAAACGTAATTTTCCTCTAATGAGGTAAAAAATGTAGTGGATCTAATTTAAAAGGCTATTCAACGTCTGGAAATAATGGTGATTGAACGGAACCAACCTATTTAGCATGATGATTATTAAGTTTATTTTTCCTTCAACTCACTAGTTAATAGCTTATGTTGGAGACGAATCGATCGTGGTTTGTGAACGTTTTAACACAATTTTTACGTACTTTTGTTTGTCATCTTTTGTTCAATGTTGTGGTCATTGTTGTCAATGTTGTTTTCATTATTTGTCTAACTTGAACTTTTAAATTTACTTCTTGCTTTAATCGGAAGTTTTTATTTAATTGAAAAAATAATTTGAATTATTTTCTAATTTACTCAATCAAAAGTCTAGATTTTTTATTATTTACAGTTTTCATATTTTCCATCGTTATAGAAAATCGATATTTCTTGTTAAAACATCCATGTACTGTTTCAAACAACAAAAATGGTTCAAATGACTAATATTTCAGACAAGTGATTTATCCATACTGAAAAACGTAATTAATACAATTTATTTAAAAAATCGAAAATATTCTAATTTCGTATTATTTTAAACAAGCTTCTAGGACTTCAGTTTACTATGGATACAGTAATGACAGTATGCAAGCAACATTTAATGTTCAAGCCGCTCCGAGCCATCATCTCTGTTACGAAATGAAGTGAAAAAACTAAACTGGCAGTGAAGAAAAATTCATCACAAATTCAGCCGGTCCGTCATACCAACCACGCGTAACGATTATCCACGAGGCGAACGGTAAAACAAGACGACTGAAACAAAACAAAACACGACAACACGGACACGCTGCACTGTTGATATTTACCACTCCGGACCACGTTCACCTGCTACTAACAAGCCACACACACGCCAGTCGGTCGTTAAGCAGATGTTCCCGAGCGTCGCATGTTGGTTTTTTTCTAGACATCAACGGTGGCAAGCACAGGAAGAGTTGCAATATTTCTTTGTGTTGACCTTCCCCAAGAACCCGGGCCGAAAGAGGGAAGTTTCGAAGAATGATGTGTTCGCGAAAAACAAAACCACAACCGCAGGAAGTTTGACCCATCTGGAAACACACAAATCAAAGCCGCCCAAAGGCTGGATGCACCACTCTGGATAATTCGATTTCACTCTACAAGCCACGGCTTTTCGGGCAATGGGTGTCCTGAGAGTGGGGGGGTCGCCTGTAGCCTTGGGGGAAAAGTCACGAAACAAAACCGCGAGAACGAAACAAAAAAAAAACAACACATACATACTTTCAACGAACGTGCGCGATTTGAAACACAAACAAGGCGCACCTGGCGTACTTTACGTAACAAAACTGGTCTGGGTTTCGGTTCCGCGTTCGGTTTGGAAGGAAGCACTGCGAACGAACTTCTTATCCCGGCGAGGTGGCCATGGTCATCGAAAGGATACCTTTCCGGGGCCAGTGAAAGGGCAAACCCGCAAACGACGCACTGGCTGGCCTGCCGAGAAGCGACTGGATGTTGAATGAAGTCGACCGCTCCGTTACATAAAGAGAGCTTTTCCCTTTTTCCCACCGGAGAGCCGCACCAAGCGCTTTTTCCTCAATCAAACACACACACACGCAGACGAACACGGATAACGCTACGACCCGGTTGCAGCTGCACATGCGCCCCAGACACACACACACATATGTACGCACCCATCGAACGACATATCCCGTCGGGATGCGTCGGGAGCGCGAAACGGGATGCGCGGTCGAACAAAACGTCCACCGGGAGAGCGAGCGAGAGAGCGAATCAAGGGGAGCCAGCCGTCGTTTCGTTTCGTTTCGTCCGTCCCTGTGTGTTTCCACGGACGACGGGCGATTTCCACTCAATGGAAATTCGTTTGGTCTAACCTTGAAACGGGTGGTGAGGAGGTTGTGAATGAGGAGCAGGACTCGCTCCGCGCCTGTGGGAGATGTGTCTTAACAAGTTGTTTCTGTTGTTTTGCCCATCCGGAGAGGTGGCTTATCTTCAATTAGCTCCGCTAGCAGGACACAAACCCGGACGGCAATCGATATTCGTTTGCGGCGTCGAACGATGCGAGCTGAATGAACTCGTCCCTCACTCCATCGGGTGGCGATTATAGCACGTGTTTCAATGCATATTCGACAACGCCCCAAAATGGTGCTGCTGCTGGCTGCCACTGATCCACCCATATCGTCCGCCAGCGGTGTCGTTTCAGGGAGAGCTTTCTTTATTAGAAAATGCTAGCGACCCACTCACACACACACACACAGGAACTCCGACAGCATGCACCATCACTCAGCGGCTTATCGGAGGGCCGACACATAACGACATCTGGCATATGGCAGAACGAACGGGGGAGGGGACTTTTGGGGGGAGGTTCGCTGCAACTCCACACGGAAAGTTTCGCCCACACACGGAAAAGGATTTCCGTGATCACACACGCAACCCAGGACAGGAACCACCGCCCACGCCTGCATGCGGTGGACAATGAATGGCGATCGTATGGAGCTGATATCAGGCAGAGTCATTTACCACCCACGAGGTGCCGGTTTTTCGCTGGAAAACACGCACCTATTATGGGCGACGCAATTCCTTCGATGAATTCAACGAACAGCAAAACAATTATTCCCGCGTCCGTCGGGATATGTGTGTTAAGAATTGTTGTGGCAAAACTATTATTGCGATGTTGTTATAAGCAACGGAAAAAGTTTTTTTTATCTGTATTTATTCACCCAATATTTATGTTCAGCATCAGATTTTCCTGCTTACATCTTTTTAGTTTTTTTTTATACGAATAAGTGGGTTATAGTTTTTAAAGCCATCTTCATAAACTTGGTGAATAATAAATGGTTTTGTAATATTGCAAACTTTTTTCTTGAAGAAAAGTAATAAATTATTTCCATTGATTTATTATTCCTATTTAAATTGTAATTTCCTGTTTGGTATTGAAATGTTTTCATGCACTTTTTTCCAATTTATACTGTTTTAATTCCTGTTTATTTAATTGATAAAATGCAAGGAAACAAGAACTATCACAAAAATCTTCGTTTGTAGAATAAAATAGAATCGTTCTCTTTAATGTAATAAACAAACTGAACTCAACCTTATTTTGCAATAAAAAAGCCAAATAAAAATAACATCACTATATCGTTTGATAATGCAATAAAAACAGAAAATAGCAACAAGAAAAGGATTTCTTCAAACCCTGTGCGCAACACATTTCCTTCTTTGTTGTTTCTTGGTGTGGGCAAAACTTTTCCGCATAATTCTTAAATACCACCACTGTAAAGCCAACCACACAGCGGCTCCGTGGAACGCTGTTCCACGCGAACATGATGTTTAGGGGATGGAAAGTTGGCATCCGCACCCGCACACACCAGGGTTGGGTCATAAACGGATTGCTGAACCTCGGCAGCGGGTGGGCAATAAAAAGTACATTAAAAGAATTGTAAACATTCGTCAGCCAGCCAGCCAGCCAGCCAGCCAGCCCACTAGCTGCTCCCAACGGTTCATCAGCGCTGTGGGACCGTTGCCGACTGCTCTTTCGACCCTGAAACGCACACTGAACTTGGAACGCCCGGAACCCCCGGCGAGAACAAAATTTTGGAAAATACAGAGAAAAAAAAATTGGCATAAATAAGTTCCAATCGAACCGGTCCCAAATTAGGAAGCCAGTGTACATTTATTGAAATTCCGCCCCAAACCGTCCACAGCTGTCCGTGATTTCCGTGTAGGCGCGATTGAGCGATCACGATGATCAAAACACCCGTAGAACTGACCGCACCCGGACCCGAACAAGTCGATACGCTCTTTATGAAGCGCGGCCTTATGTAGGCCAAACCGTCAGCTTTCGTACCAACACCACCGTTTGGCTTGGCTGTTAGTGTGTGTGTATGTGTGGTTTGACCGATTGGCTATGGCGATGCTGCGATTATCCGTTAGAATGACATTGAAAGTGTGCGGCAGCAGCGGCGCGAGAGAAATATCCAAAAAAAAAACCCCGAACCGAACAGAAGAAAAGAAAAATGGCCGGAAATTGGGGAAAATGATCGAGTGGTGGTGGCGGCGGCGGCGGCGGCGATGGCGGGTGGACCTACACCCGTGTATTGATTAGTGTACGATTGGTGCGTGAAACGGGGTCATCAGTGGATGTTGGGGTTGCGGTTGGACGGTTTGATGGGTAGAAGGAGAGAGAGGGAGAGAGGGAGGGAGAAAGTAGAACACGCTGATTCTGATGTTGATCTCCGGATACGTCGCATGGGTCCGTCGGTATCGTGCCAGGTTGATGATGTCGCTTCATATTCCACAAATTTAATTAGCATGTTCAGCATTGCATGGATATAGGAAGCACAATTTACGTAAAACTATTCAGCTTTAAATTAAATAGAAATGGGCGATTAAGGAATATTTAAAACGAAATTTTAAGCGTCGTCGCAATCTATTGCACTTTACGAAAAAAAACATTTACGGTGAATAAAACCGAATTTAATTTCACTTTTAATTCCGGATAAATGATTTAAAAAAATAATAATTAGCAAAGCAGTATGAGCACCAATTAATAAAAAAAAAGAACAAATATAAAGCTTAATGTAAAATAATATCTATATTGATGTTTCTATAAGTTAAACACTAAAGACACGTAACATAAATAATACAAAAAATAAATTTTAACGAACTAAAAACAACCACAGAATGATAGGAAAACATGTCAAAATAAATCGGAAAGTTGATAAATTAGAAGTGTTCAAGAAGGCAAAATACAAGAAGGCTCCAGAAAACCCACATCAAATCTTGTTAAAAGTGAAAAACTACAATCGGTTCAGAAACATTCTCCGTGCTCTGTAGACACGGAAAGCAAACTCGTAGGAAGCACGTACTTGCTTCCCTATTGATAAGACCCATCTTGCACCGATTCTTCCGGGACGATGAACGAGCCGGAAAAATGGAAAAGTTGTGGGTAGGTAGCTAAAGGCACCTACGTCAGTGTTTTTGTACATACACACATTTTGTTTCATACACAGGGTATGAAAGTTGAACAAATCGATTATAAACCCCAGAAACAAACACTGGAATGGTATGTGAATGGAGCGACTCAGGAGCCGTAGACCCGAGCGGACGGAGGGAACAGACGAAAAGCATCTCGTCCCGTAACATTCGAGCAGTGTGTCGAGACTCATTCTGCATTCTGTTGCATCACACCATCGTCATCAGTCTGTAGTGTCCTCATCTTACACCCAGGAACGCCGGAGCCATTAATAAATTATCTGTACCCGGGCTGCCGTGTCGAGTGTTTGCTTCTATAACCGCCCTCCAAGAGCTGGCGCGTGACACAAAAGTGCCTCGAGGCCTACCTCGAGATTTGTACAACCCGGCTGCACCTCCAGCAAAAGCAAGGGAGGATCCGGCACGGTGGGAAGCCGCCGGAGGCCGGAGAAGGTGTAAAGTTTAATGAACAAATCCCCGGAACGTCTTCGCCCGCACGGGAGAAGTTAAGCGCATCGAAAGCGGCTGCAAACCAACGATGCCGGCCGGTTACCATGAAGGGGCGGGCTGGTGGAGCTTTCCTTCGGTGAATGTGATTTTTCTCGTGTTGCGGGAAACCCCCGAAAAAACGTTCGCTCTCGTTTCGGTACACACGCCCGGTTACGAAGTGAGACAAATTTTGGGGTGTGCTATATTTAATGCCTGCTTCTCCATGTTTTGCCAGCCACCGTTAAGAATGGTATTGTACGGTGTGTAGATGAATATTTTATGTAACGTTTGTGTTAAATCATGTCTGACGGTGCCCGCTCCGGTGGCTCAATTCATTCGGCGCATGGGTTTCCTCTTTTTTATTGTCTACTTGATGTTAAACGTTACACAATTTAATATTCTGATTGCTTACTGCGCTGTAATAGCTCCTTGTAAAGTAATTTATTGCATAAGAAAAATCTTCAAGAGGGCTTTCGCAAGAAGATTGTACCTTAAGAAGACCTAAAATTTATTAAAATAAATATTTTTCTTCAGCTTACTCACAATTATTTTGGTTCTTAAGCAATTTTCAACAAAAGTCCGTAAACTTGAGGAAATCAAAGTAAGCCTTGCATAGATATGTTGGCCTCATTCAAATCGCTAAATAAGTAACTCTTCAAGCTTACATTTTAAACGCATCCTAAGTTTGTTTTCAAAAAAAGAAAAAAAAACTTCTCTTATCTATTCAATTTGGTTCACATTAAAAATACGTATTGGAAACAAAGAATGAAATAATCGTTTCTTCGCAAAAAAACGAGATGGAAGCGCCTATTAAACCCATATTTGATCAACAATGATGACATTAAACAGAGCCTCCACCGAGAGTCATTAACAGGCTTCATCTAACTCGCTGCAACGGCCCTTAATGCACCTGAGAAAACTATCGAACTGATTTTTCGTTCAAACAAACACTAGCGCGAGAAAGCGAGAAAACAAAAACGCGAACAAAGCAACCCTAATGGCGCCACCGAGAGCACTCTGCCGCACCGGCTCCCGGAGGGGCCAATTATCTACTTTGCCCATCGGGTTGGGTCGCGGTGCGCAACAAAAACGCATTATTATTGACCGGTTTTCGACACTTTTCCACCGAAGAGAATAACGTTTATCGGCTGCCGGTGCGTGTTTGTGCGTTCAAGGACAAACTTTACGCTCGGTATGGGCCAAACCAAAGGAATAATAAAACTCTGTAACGCACCCCAACACGACAAGCGTCATTTTGAATTTTTGCAAACAAACGATAATTGTTTTAAAAAACACCGGCGGCAAACAAAAGCTCGCGAAGAAGCGTCATGTCGCCGGCCTCTCCCTGTCGCAACCGATCGGTGGTTTAGTTTGAATGAAAGCAGTTGCCTCACACACAAGCCCGCCAACTAAAGACGGGCTATAAATGGGGGAGGTTCGCTTGTTTCCACGGGCGGCTGATGACGCGTGTTTAGCAGAACAAAAAACACGTTTCACCGGTGCCTTCTTCACTAAACCCGGCGCTATTAATAATCAACCGAAACCGAGCCACCCTTCGAGCGAAACCTTTCGCCAAAAATCGTTTGGAGTAGCACAAACTGCTTCATAACATGTTACATTGCACGCACGTTACAAATTCCCCACTTTACTGCCATTCCAACAATCCAATCCATCAATCCAAACTGAAACTCGTAAACAATTAGCGTAAGAGAGCTGCGAGGTGAGAAGAGAACTGCAAAAATAAAAAAAAAACGCAGCCAAAATCGCAACCCGCTGAAGGACACAAACCAGAGAAAGAAAACGTTAATTTTCGTGAAATGATCGTTTTTTTTCTTAATCATTGGAGAAGAAGCAGGGGGCGTACGACTTGCACATCTTGCCCGGGCGCGGTGCGAAAAGCGGTTTAACTGGCGCACTAATTGCAGATACTGTTGGCCGATGAGGCGTTTGCTTTTTGTTTAGCTGTTTCAGTTTATGCGCCTAATTAAAGGTTTCGGGTTTTTGTGCTTATCGCTATCTTTTTCCGCACGCGATTAGTGTCCGAAGTTGCAGTGGATTATTGGAGCGATGGAGCTTGTATACATTCGTAACAAAATACTAACATAAATAGGATTTTTTTAGTTGTATTACATATTTTATTACCTCTATTTTAGTACTAACAGAAAGAAAGGAAATTATTTAGCAACATAAGACATAAAATGATTCAATTTATCAGTCTTAGCGAAATATGAGAGAATAAATCGAGTGTTGATTCGATCAGATAGCACCCGCAAGTTTACTGATTTGATGAATTTTGCTAAGATTTCGTGTGATTAGCACCGTTCCCATCGGCAAGTAAAAAAGTCTAAATTGGGCCTAAAAGCTATGGAAATAAGTTAAAAATTGCCTAAAAAAAAAACAAAAAAAAACAATCCTCCCTAAAGGAAGTGGCAAAAGCCCACTGAATAACAAAAACGTGAAAAATTCTTTGAACCAAAATTTCCGCTCTTTTATAATTAAACCCGGCAACAGGAAATTCAATTTAACTTCGACCGTAGCTGCATCTGAAATTGAACCGAAAAGTTGAAAAAACAACAGGATGTCCCAAAGATGTTCCTCTCATCAACAAGTCGAACGAGACTAAAGTTTAAAGCCATATTGGTACGTTTTTCCAACGCAAATACGGTCAGCTGACCGGTTCGGACAAATAAACGGTGTCAGGAACAACGAAAAAAAACCCCATTCCCGTGCCCCACACCGCCGGAATAATGAACAACTCTAATGAACTTCTTGCCACACGGCACACGAAGTCACAATCGAGCAAAAAAAAACAACAAACAAACCTGTTTGAGAAGATTTGAAGTAGACATATTGCATCGGAGGCCGGTGGGGCCAGAGAATAAAAAAAAATGGACCGACAAAAAACAATCCCAAAAATAAACGTCGAGCAAGAGTTGCTCCTGGAGCGGTGGCCACGAACGCTCCGTTTTCGTGTTCGCTTTCAAACGTTTGTTTTTGCAAGTTTTGCTTTGAATGTCGTACTAATTTTTGGTGCATTTCCAGTCGACTGCCCAAAAAAGCAATCATCGGCGAATGCCACCCGAGAAGTTGGACAAAATGGACCCCGGACGACCTCGAGACCACCACCCCCGGAGTTGGATTTAGACAAATGACAAAAATTGAACCCCTTAAAGAAGAAGAACGATTCGTCGGACCAACCACGCCAACCACAATTTACTCCACATTTGGGGTCGTTTTTTTTTGTCATTGTTGTGCGAAGAGTTTCCGCTTTTGGAGCTCTCGTTGCGGTCTGTCTCTGCCCCCGATTGCATCATCACCGCAAGATCGATCGCACACTGTTGCCGAATTTTATGTGTCGCAAGAGATCGGCAGCCAAAAAAAATAAAACGGCCGCGACAAACAAAAACCGGTCCTGCTCTTCGAAGCAGGTATCGCTCAAGAATCCAACCGAATAACTCCGGGAGTCAAGCAACGGTCGAACTTACAACGCTCAAGGTTCTTTTCTTTTTTGCTACATTTGTACTGCTTCAGATGATCTCCTTCGCGGGGAATGAATGTGTGCTATATTGCGAATTTCGTCCACTTTGCCTCATCTGGCTGGTGTCGGTTGCTAGGAACAAAATTCAAGCGACTTTTGGAGCCACCTGTATCACACCGCTCTAAAAAGGAATCAGGTGTTGTCCCTCCCCATATGCTGCTGATTGCAGCGTAATTTAATCCCATTTGTCATGCACCCGCAGACAGCGCCGTAAAGGGAAGCTAACACATTTCTTGTTGCACTTTGCGGCAAAGAAAAGGGTCTGACGTTGCAGTAAAGGATCTCGTGAACAGGAACGGTGGCTCAAGCAATATGGAAAAGGGTTGGGCAAATGGTTGCACAAAGCAGCATGAAAAGCATATCTTGTTACATATCATCTTCAAAATATGGTTCAACAAGTGTTGAAGTACGAAGAGTGCGGAGTAATGTTTCGCATACAGGAAATGACAAAAATAAAATATTGTTGCCAAGTTGGTTTTGTGGCAACAAATATTAATGCGTTCACTAAGCAAAACTTTTTTTGCGAACGAAAAACTCACCCGCGAAACGCATGAAGAACGGCGAAACTCATTTAAACCGGGTGTGAAAAGTTGGCGGAGTCAGTTGAACGGATCAATTTTCCATCACCTGGCGCCCGGTTAAACCGCCCAGGTCTTTGCACGATGGGGCGACAAGTCGTTTTACTGCTTCTTCTTCTCACGTACCACCACGCCTCCTGGAATGCAGTTCGGAAACCCGATCCTGCTCGAACCATCGCCGGGGACGGGAGCAGGGTTGGGAAGAAAGTGGACACATTTCCTAACCTCGCTTTAGCAGCACAGCAAGCGCGGAAGAAAGCGAGAAAAAGAGTGAGAGTCGAAGAAGCGAACTAGTTAAACGGTGCAACGAACTTAGCGGGTTCGAAGCCCGAGATCGAGCAGAAGAAGATGTTACATTTCGCGTTCCTGTCCCTTGCTCAGGATGTCTCTCGCTCTCGCTCTCTTTCACTCTCACCCCTCCCGGAGCCTGTTTGGAAGTGGTGAGCTTCTTCGCGTCCGATTTAATTTCCATGAAAATGCAGTTGCACACAGAAAAACCTCACTCCTCCGCCACCCACAAAGCCGTAGATGTCTCTGGCAACAGTTTGCAATATTTCTCTGGCCAGTGGAAAAACGAGCTTCACAAGAGAAAAAAAAAATATCACCGGAAAAGTAATGAAACAAATTTAAAGAAAACGGAGCTCCCATTACGTTTGCTGCTTGCCGTGCGCGCATTAGGTGCATTCGGGAATGGAAAAACGAAAGGAAAATCGATTACAGTCTCTGCACACGCACCAGACCCACTCAGCCACAATTTCCTCTATCCGTGCGCAACGCTTGTTGGGTTGTTTGGGGAAGGGGGAAAACACTTCAAGAAAATGTTTAAAACAAACCAAACTTCAACACCACCACCAGGCCGCCCGCCCATTCGCTTCTCAAAGGGCTGTCACTTTGCGTCACTCGCCGCCCTCCGCCCCACCGTGATTGACGAGGGAAAATGCAAACGAAATATGCCCGCGGAACCACGCATTCCATTATCACCCTTCGTCCACAACACTCGGAAACCAATAAAGGAACGGGAAACAAACAAACAAAAAAAAAAACAAATGTTCCGCATAACTTCTGCGGACCGCTTCACGTGCGGGTCAAAGCCGGAAATGTTTTCCATTTCGTTCGGAAAATGATTGTTGCATTCCGCTGCACATTGTGGCATTGTGGGGCCACTTGAGAACTCGAGCACGGTAGAAGTGCTTCGGGTGCGGGATGAACTGAAACTTCTCCGTAAAGGCATCTCAATCAGCCGCGGATTCCGTTCGCCATTGGGCGAAGCATATGAGAAGAATCGGTTGTTCCTGCGGGAGCGAAACACACCGCGAGACAAGTGGAAATGGCTGGTTTCTATCGGACGCAGGATAAGGTTGGAATGTTCGTCTGCAATGGGAAAATTTCCGTACGGAACATTATTTTCGTGCTGACAAAGTCTAACAAAAGCGTAAATTAAACGAACCACTGTTTCAGAAGCATTAGAAACGTTGAGTTCGATATAGTATTATATTATATAAAGTAGCACGAAATTCAAAACTCAAGATTTAGAAAATGTTCTTTCAAATTTTCTATCAAATGTTGAAAATACAACAAAAAAAAGCAAAAATAAACATAAGCTCTTTGAATATAAATTAAGATCTTTCTGAACATTTTAGAAGTGGTAAATTTCAAAAACATTATATGCCAGAAAAGACAATTCAATGGACCAAAATATGAAAATTCGATTCAAAGGACGAACAAGGCGAAGTTTTATCTCAATAGGTTTTAATGTTGTAAGAACATAAAAAAATTGTTGTAAAAACTCAATAGGTTTGTCAAATTTCCTTTTAATTCTACAAACAATTATTTGTAGATTTTTTGCTTATTTGCTTTGTTTATTTTACAGCAGCATAAAATGCCAAGCATTGGAATACTTTATAAAGAAATCTGCTCAAATATTTCGTTTACAAGAAAAATTAACATGCACTCGAATATTGAAATGCTATTTTTCTATTTTTCTTCAAACATTTCTAAACAAACCGAAGCAACAAATAGGTCAAGTCCATTCCATATAGGAGCAACCATTCGCCACCGCAAACCCAGCTGCGTCAGCAACAGCGTTTTTCTTCCGAATACCAAACGTTATTATTAGAAAGGACCCATTTTCCGCAAACGTGTGCGAAAAATTCTTCCCTAACCTGTTCGCCGAGGTCACACATTCCTCCGGTGGCAGCCCATGGCAGAATAATACATTTGTCCAAAGTGTTTACTTCGTTGGTACACGGCACCGTTTGCAATTCGGCGACCGTCTTCTTCAAAGCGCAAAAGTGTTACGTAAAACAAGTGTCGGTTTTGTTTGGTCCGTCTTGTGCCTTCCATTCGATTAACACCACGGGTGTTTTGGTACGTGACGGTTCCAATGGCTTTTTGTTCAACTCCTGCCGTGGCTCCCCATCAGCCACACGACACTTTCTCGTTTCTCGCTTACTGCAGTTGGAGCAGCAACATTTTTTCTATGCTCCATCGCTTCACATGCACTTCTGTGCAGCATCCCACCTCAAACGTCGTGCGTTCTCTTCGTTTTCAGTGCCAAAAACGTGCGGCCCGTTGCACACCAAAAACGAAGTTAGTTAACAGAGGAATAAAAAAGTCTAATCACAGACACGCCAGTGGTACGGTAACGTAACAACGGCTCCTCTGTTTGCATCCACCACCGACTTTCACTTGGTAAAGGCGATTCTGTGCTCAAAGCCCAGAGTCAAACAATCATTTATCATCGTATTGTTTACAGGGCTGTGTTGGTGGTGTTGGTGTGCGACGTTGCTAGTTTGCACAACTATGCATTCAATCCACACACACACACACATCTGATCCAAACACTCCGCCACTGGTTACCCCTAACGATAGCGGTAGGGTTGGAGTGCATCGCGTCCAAGGCTTGCTTGGTTTTATGCTGCATTGATGGATTGCTTTCGTGAAGCATCTAATAACACTACGATACTGTAAAGGTGACTAAAAAAAAAGGCGGATGCTGAGTTCGGCTAAGGGAGTTTTTTCCCACTACACGAATGTTAAAGATTGATCGAACAATTTCAATCGAAATGAATTTCATATCATAATAAAATATTTTCAAAACTTAGCAACGCTTTGATACACAGCAAACGCTTCCTCAAACCATCGCCGTAACATTTATAGTGTTGATTATTTTTACAAAAATTTAAAATCTTATCAGAAAATTACCCCTTGTGTTTAGTGAATTTCTATACTTTGCAAGATTTTATTTGTTGAAGATGGACCAGTTTTGAAATGAGATTCATTTGACATTACGTAATAAGATTCCTCAAACCAGAATCAATCTACCCGTTATGAATCGCTTTAAGGAGAATTTTCGCATTTTTGCATTTTTACATGAGAGAATATATCGCAGTAGTTGTAAAGACTATTGAAATATAAAATTTATATTCTAGATTAAACCATTCAAAAATAACACATCCTTCACTAATGCTCACACTAATTAATCTTCATATGCAGAGAATTATATTACACTTCTGCTTCCTTGTGTCTCATTTTGAACACATTAAACTCCAAACTGAAAGATTGTAAAAAGTTTGGTATAATTTTTAAGTCAAAATAAACAATTTGGTCTACGATTTGTTAATAACTTTCCCCCGACCGGCCAATTGCCATGACCAGCCCTTCCCCAACGTGTACTCTTGGTCTTTACCCAGGCATTACACACTTACCATTTTCTTCCCTACACCTGCTGCGACGGCTGTCTGTGAACTCTTCGTCAGTGCTGGAGTCAATCGACGGGTTTTTTGTACGATTTCGCATGTTGTTATGGTTACACGAGCGCTGGCTTTCTTTCTCTTTCGCGCTGCATGCACACACACGCGTTGCTTTCGCCTTTGAATGCTTCTTCTCGTCGCCTCTTGCCCTAGACAAGCCTCAATTGATTGCAGCTGATCCCCGTGCGACACAAGAGCAGCAGTGTTGGTAAATGTGGAGGTCGAATCGACAACGAGCTGACCACGGAAAACGCCATATATCGTGCACTATTTCGTTGAAACGCAGGGTGGGGGTGGGTTGTAGGTGGCCAGTTACAATTACATTACACAACGCACAGCCTTTAAGGCGACGAAGAAGAAACACAACCGTGCAGAAAACACTTTTTTTTTTCGCCAGCACACACACGTACACAACAATAGATGAACAACAACAAAATATGCTTATGGGAGCGCGAGGAGAAGAATCGCACACATACACACTATTGCACTACCACACACAACAGTAACACCTTAGCAAGAAAGGGGTGGTAAGACGAAGGAAATGCAAACGCACACACACACACGCACGAAAGAAGCTCGGTATTTTTGCTTTATTTTGGTTTTACTGCCACCCACCTTTGCTTCTTACTGGTTTTGTTTCTGGTGTTGGGGGTTTGCTTTGCGCTCGCCTTAATCGACGATTGTCAAAAATCTGCTGCCGTTTGACATTCGCGAATGTGAAAGGAAAAATAGCACCATTTAATGCGTTTTTCCTATCGCTCACCACACACTGGATTACTGCGCACACTTCCACCACCACCTGTTTTTCGTTCCATCGTTCATGATCGCGACGGAGAGTCGATGGAAATTCTGAACCCTTATTTCACAGTTCGTTCTTCTCTTCTTTAAAGGGTGGATTTTGATTTGCACTTGCAAGAGGTCAAGATACACCTTCTAGAACACGAGAAAGCACAGACGGATGAAGAAAACGCGTACCGATTTCGAAGGGAAAAAAGAAGAAAACCACGCACACACATATACGGATAAACAGCAGATTCACAGGAACGATGCAATCACCGTCGGTGGGACTGATGTAAAAGATGCGTTTCTGTTATCGTCACTGTAGTACAACACAAACTTCGAACTCACAAGCAACAAAACTCCTCCTGCTCGTTCTTCACACCAGGTCCACTAGTTGACGATGATGATGAGGTGGAACAGCCAATTATTTCACCCTTTACGCGCACCGTAACTACATCAATGCTGTTGAGGTTCAGGTGTATGTCTGTGAGCGTGTATTGAAACAATGTAGAGGTTTAGACATTTTGTGGAAAACTCGCGAAAAACGCTCAACGCGACGGGAAAATTCGTTCGAGACCCGCACAAAAACAAAAGTGCTCGCTTCAGTGGATTTTTTATGTTCGTAAAGTAGTGTTTGATCCTATATTTTGATCCTATACAGCGGATTTATGGGAACAGATCCGGAAAAAAAATTGTTTCGATGCTACACAGCAAGTTACGAACTTTTAAACAATTATTTCCTCCGCAATAACAGCACACGAACAGCACCTCTTTCTTCGACTTCTTCTTTTTTAGTTGAAAACGGAGAACATCAGACAGAACAACAACGAACGCCAACTGTCTAATTTGTCACAATTCAGCAGCTGAAGCCCAGCCTCCACTGCGAAATACAAATCTGAAATATTGTCAGAACAAGAGGGAAATATCGGCAACCACTGCGGGAGCAGGAGGGATAGAAACGCCATTGTGAGAAAAGTTTATCTTACCCAATGAACGTTTTCCTACTGTCAACTTTGACGGAATTGTTTTCATTTATGATATCCTGGCAATTCAAAGTAAAAATACAAATGAAATGATGAAATTAACAAAAAAGTATTAAATTATGCAGTCGAATCATTTGCCTTATTGTTAAGCATGTGCAATTTGCGTGGATTTTTAAATGTGAAATGATTTAACATATTGCCAACACATTGTAAATAACAATTAATATAATATTAAAATATACAGTTTTCACCATCGTCTTTAACATTATTGGAACCCATCAAATTCAATTAACTAATAAGGCGAAAATCTTTTCCTTAACGTATTGCTGACTCGAAATCTCAGTTCCACAGTGGCAAATGCAGTGGCGCTCGTGCTCGGCGCTGTCAAAATAATCATAAACAATCACCACGTCAATGTAGAGGCACGTTTAATCAGCTGGTAAATTGCGCGAGAAAATTCAAACAAAAATAGCAAACAAACAAAAGCGTGTTGTCCACGTAAACGTCTGTCGGTGCTTTTTATCGTGAAAAGTATTTTCAAATCGTAGCAACCCATGCGCCCTGCACAAACATGACTTTCGACATCGAACGAAAGCGTTTGGAGTTGTGCTATGGCACGTATGGCACCAACGCTAATGGAACCACCTCGTCCACCACCACCAGCACTACTAGCAAGGTAGGAGAACTACGGAAGCGCAGGAAAAGTTCCACCTCATCCGAACAGTCCATAGTCCGAAGGCGTCGAAAACGATCCGAGAGCGGTACGGAGCACCATTCGTCCGAAAAACAACGATGGCACCTGCCAAGCAAGTACCATGTTATCACCATCTTTACGTGTGGCGTGTTATTTTCGATACTCATGTTCGTCCTGCTGGACTTTGTACCTTCACCTCGTCCCACCGGTGGCTCGGTGCGGCGCGTCGGTTCCGATGGCGGTCGAGCATTGTACGCCCCACGCC
The DNA here is from genome assembly GCA_000956215.1 of Anopheles farauti No. 4. Lineage (NCBI taxonomy): Eukaryota > Metazoa > Arthropoda > Insecta > Diptera > Culicidae > Anopheles > Anopheles farauti No. 4. The sequence continues at coordinate 24,411 of JXWZ01004196.1, forward strand.
ATCTTCCAGACGAATCACTCCTACGGCTGGCGGATGAAACGCGCGTTATGGAACCGTACCTGCCGATGGTACCGACGCGGGAACAAAAAGCACCGTCCAATGCAAACACACAGGAATCGCTCACGAACGAGCAGGAAGCGCTCGGATCGTTGAAAATGGCACTGGAAATGAAACATCACGGAAAGGACGATAAAGCGCTGAGATTGTTTCAACACGCACTGGCTCTGTCGCCAAAGCATCCGGAAATCCTCACTAAGTACGGAGAGTTCCTCGAACACAACCAGCAGGACGTGGTGTCGGCTGACCAGTATTACACCCAGGCGCTCACGGTCAATCCGTACTACTCGGAGGCACTGGCAAACCGCCAACGTACAGCCCAGATCGTGGAGCAGATGGATGCGAAGCGTTTCGAGGCGCTCGATAGAAAACGCGATGCCCTTAGCTCGGTGCACGCCTCGAACATGGCGCTGAAGAGGGCGGAAAAGGAGGCGTACATTCAGCATATCTACCACTCGGTCGGCATCGAGGGCAACACGATGAGTTTAGCACAAACACGCTCGATCTTGGAGACGCGCATGGCCGTCGATGGGAAGAGTATTGACGAGCACAACGAAATCCTCGGGCTGGATGCCGCCCTGAAGTATATCAACGCCACCTTGGTGAACAAAAACGATTACATTACGCTAAAAGACATCCTAGAGATTCACAGGCGTGTGTTGGGTCACGTTGATCCGATCGAAGGTGGTGAGTTTCGGCGTACGCAAGTGTACGTCGGTGGCCACATTCCACCCGGACCAGGGGATTTAGCTATTCTGATGGGACGGTTCGAGAATTGGCTTAATTCGGAGCAGGTATTCCTCATGCATCCGGTCAAGTACGCTGCCATGGCACATTACAAGCTCGTCCACATACATCCGTTCAGCGATGGAAACGGACGTACGTCTCGGTTGCTGATGAACACGCTGTTAATGCGTGCAGGATATCCGCCGGTTATTATTCAGAAGCAACACCGGCACAAGTACTACAATTATCTGCAACTTGCTAACGAAGGGGATATCCGACCCTTTGTGCGTTTCATTGCCGACTGTACGGAGCGAACGCTAGATCTGTACCTGTGGGCGACCAGCGAATTATCGAATCCAATTCCATTGTTGGCGCAGGAAAACATGGAAGGCATGCCGTTGATTTTCAACAGTTTTGCCGACGAAGGACTTTCCGATACTGGTAGCGGTGCTGGCGATACTATACGGATAGGTGTCATTTGGTGAGTGTGTTTTTTTTTTGGTAGATTTGCTTTACCAAAAAATACTAATATCCAACCTCTATTCCTTTGTTCTCGAACAGATATTGGCTTCCAGTAGTGGCCCTGGCTGGTACAGTGGTTATTTACGGGTGCCGTCGTACCCGTCGCACTCCTGTTTGTACATAGTTTTGTTTTGTTTTATCCGTTACACGCGCAAAATCTGTAGCGCCAATTTTATTTGATTTGTTAAATTATTATCCGTTTTACCAATCTATGTTCAAACCTCGTAAACATGTCGATTATTCAGCAACCCATGGTAGGGAAGCACCGAATGTGATCTGTCGTGGCGGGGAATCTTCCCCATAAGCAGCAGCTGCAAAGCAACCAAAATGCGCACAAAAAACAAAAGAAATACTTTATTAATATTGCTGCCACCGCGTCGGTAAACGTTTTCGCGTGGTCGAAACGAAGCGCTCCGAGTGCAGTGGCAGTTAGTCAATCGAATGCAACAAATGTGAGTCCTAATTTGTGTGTGATGCTGTGATTTTTAGACACTATAAAGTTGGTAGGTTCTTAAAATATGTAAAATAAAATAGCAAATTTTTACCTTCATCTTAAACCGCTTGTCATGAGTGTGTATTAAATAACAGATCTTTCCTAAACCAAATGAAAATATAGGATAGTAAAAAGAAACGCGAGAATAATGCTGTGCAGGGTTCGTTGCCAAATTTCTCAAACCTGTTCGTTTTTTAATTGACGAATTGTTTTCGGCTTTATTGAAACAATATAGTTTGATTGTTTACCATATCGCGTATTATTGTACTAAATCTACTTTAGTAACAGATGTAGCATAATATTTATGTACAATAATAATTCACATACA
>JXWZ01004197.1:0-26299 GCA_000956215.1 Anopheles farauti No. 4
TCACGATGTGGCGGAAGTACATCTTTTTTGGAACTGGCAAGTATTGCTGCTTCGGTTTGCTCCTTTTTTATACCAAAACAAGTATGACGTGAGCGCATTAAAAACTAATCAGTCTTTAGGCTGCTTCTGATTGGTGCTATTAAACGTTTATTTTCATTCGAATGGGGCTTTGGTTCGCTTACCACCGGCTGGTTATGCCTGTGGCTCATCGCAACGTCCTTGGCGGGTCACCTTCAGGCCGTGGTTGAACTCTTTGTCACATCGGAACGTGCAGAGATTGTTGTACGACTTTCCGTTGTTGGCACAAATGGGTTTAAATGTACGCGGGCACGCGCATGGCTTAGCCCTAGTTATAGTTGCCCGTACCTTGGGCAATTTCCTTTCTTCCCAACAATCCACATCGATGATAGCGACCAAAAGAAGCGTCATGACTGCAGCGAGCGGAATAAACTTCATTTTTTCGATTTAATGTTAGATTTAACTGACCTAACTTTCAACTGCACCGTTACTACTGGATTAAGCACTAGTTCGGTGATGCTTTTTATACGGAAAGTAGGTTTCCATTTTAAGCAATATCCCTATTAGTGATAGGTGTCATTTACAGCGGGGTTAATGTTTTAACTTTGACAACTCAATTCATTCTAACAACAGCGTAAATTTACCGTAAGAAAGATAATATGACGAACTACAAAGGAAAGATTGGAAAATAATGTTTTACTAGGAAATGATTATAATTTCCAACGGAGAATTGTTATGCCTCACAGTGGATCATGCGAGTTTCTGTGAGATTTTTGCATTTTTTTATGTCAGCTGCCATTACTGCAAATTAAATTGTTAACTGGGATTTGGTACCACGAGAGAACCCTAAGCCTTTGTTGCATGTATCAGGCAGTTACATTAGTGTTTGATGCAGTGCATCAACTGAAGTTTGGAAAACCACACTGTATCTGAGACATTCGAAGGAGTTGGAGCTAAAATGTGAAGCACACACAATGTTGAAATAGTTTTCTCTGTGAGTATGAGCACATTGATCTGTTTTACGCCTACAAGTAGTCGTAGTATAACGCGTGAGACCTTTGTGCTAAACATCAAGAGACGAAAGTAATCGCGACCAACTTCATGTTAAACTGTAACCCCATCCGAAGCAGATTGTGATTGAAAAAAAAATACATCTGTCTCAAGGGAAGCTCCAAAAACTCTGTGCCTATAAGTTACTGATAGGAGCCGGTTTTTGTACTCAGTACGTCGGAAATCTAAAATTGAAACCTGAATGCTTTTCGGTGCCGTAGTCAATATTAATTATCGCACACGACGGCAGTAGACGGGCAGTGTGGTGCAACTTAAATACGGCTCAAAGGTGTAATGTTGCAACACCATCAGGCGCTGGGGTATGCCGGTGGTGCCATATTCCCGACCTGATTCCGGATCCGTAAACCTCCTCGTTTGCCTACACCACCACAACCAACAGGGAAAGTAATCCTCACCGGCCAGGGCCTCGACAGGAAAACGTCGATCAAAGGGCTAATTAACGTCACCCGATCTGCTGGATGCGTCTGTGCGACGTGCATGACACGCGTCTCGGCAACTCCTTGACAGGCGGGGCATACACGGGAAACCGACTCTCGGGCCGTTTTAAGTGCGAAAACATTGGTTTTGCCGCTTTTCAAAGTGCTTGCAAGCGCGTTTGTGTGTGTGTGTGTGTGTGTCTAATGGATGTTGGTTTGAACGCAACAATTCACAGGAAGGGATGGACTAAGTCGCTAACGTCTGGAACCGATGAAACCATGCTGTGCTAATAATAATTTCGTTTAATTTAAATGAATCGTCTGCGTGGTACAGGATGATCACTTGTCCCGATCAACGGACGATTAATCTTACTACAAATTATCGCTAAATGAGATTTCTATAAATAACCACACAAGAACAAGTCTTCGTCACGCTAGAGGACGTGGAATAAATCTCGTTTTCTTGAGTGCACTAAGTAAGTCATCTCTTGTGAAAAGTTATTATGTGCATGCGGTTCTCTTGTGCGTACCCGATCGGCTCTCGGAAGACTCGACTGGTTTCGATAGGTTTAATTGCAGATCGCTTATCTTCCTGTCGCCCTCGGGGACTGTGTGTGTGTGCTCACGTCGAATGCAAACGGGTGGTTGCGGAGCATAAAATATTGATTAACCGGTACGTAAATGGATGGAGGAGCAAAGAATGGGGTTGCGGTGAGGACAATTAGAGTGAAATGAAGGTGCGCTGGTCGCATGCTAGATAACTAATTTGAAGCCCACATCGTCTCGACAGCATCCCATTTCTCAGCGTTTCTCATCGCCTGTTCGGTCACGACTCGGCGGCTGCGACTGAGATGTTTCCTTTTTAAAAACCCTCCACGCAATGTGATGAGCCTACGCATGCCGCCGCCGGTAATGAACCATTTGCTATGCTGCTGCTACATTGTGCGCTCTTTAGTGCGGCATGCGTTGCGTGCCGCTCTTTCCGGCGTGGGCTGCTCATTAACGCAACGCGGAAAGCTAGGTACACCAAAGGCGGCAATCACACGCCACCGCAGATTTTCGTTTCAATAAACGTTTCTTCAGTTCCCGGCGGAAGTGTTTGCATCGCTGGAGTCACTAATCGGAACACACCAACGCCAACGGGACTGCCAAATGTCACTGGAGTTGGATGTTTGGTGAACGACGAACGCTACGGGCTCGTAAAACTGTGTCATCTAGTCATAATTCCTTAATAGCGATACTAATGAGTGTTTTTTTCTCTCTCTCTTTTTCAACTTCACAGGTAATGACTTCAAACGCACGTAAGACCTCGCGACACACTTCACAGTGATGATGAACATATGTTGTTTTCGACGTGTTAATGGTGTTGATTGCTGATCCTCGACTAAGCAGAGACTCAGGGCTTGATTTTATCGCTTCAATCAGTTTGGCCCGCTTAGGCACAGTTTAAGATGAAACTCTGAAAATGGAAACTCTTCTCCACACAATGATTGATAAGTTTGAAACCGGTGCCATCCACAGCGCATGCCAACAGGTTTCGTTCGCTTAATTTACTACAAGTCTCACCTTATAGGTCACACACCACTGTCGAGAAGAAGCCATTTCGAGGAGATAAAGCCGTTAAAGGCAACATCCCACATCCCTGTGCTCGCTATCTTGCACGATTTCGACACGGTTGTCGCGTAAACGTGGGTGTTGTGTGTGCGGCAAGACAGTTGAAGTTAACCTCACCCGCTCCGAAACGAGATTCACTCTGCGCGTCCCGTTCGAAACGGGGTCGAATTTCAGCTCAATGGATCCTGCGAAGAGGCTTGACTGAGCGCAATAAATTTGCCCCCCGATCGATTTCTGCAGAGAAATTACCCTCATCAATGTGCAGTTATCGTAAATTTGTCGATTTGTATTCATCGGAGAACTCCACGAAGAAGATCTGCTCCTCCAGCAGCATCCAATATAATACTCCCGCGTCCCAGCTAGATATGCTAATATCGGTCACCATTGGCGACACAATTCGGGAATGGAATCATCGACGCCATTCCGTGGCCGTAGATGCGAGCAAATTTTGCATAAGTCACCAACGAATCGTTAATTTTTACTCCTCTATCGTGTGATAAAACGGTCGAAAGGCGGTTACGAATGGTTAATTTTAAAACGTTAGACCTGCAGTCACATCGAGCTCAGTTTTCAGCACGCCAAGTCATCAAAACGTGGGAAGGAAAATCGATGAAATCTGTTATGGTACAAAGTGTGCGACACTTCGACAAGGGCTGAACTCGTAGGGATTCTCCACTTGCGCCTGTTTGCGCACATAATTGCGCGCGAGCAGCTTTGCGACAGGGGGCAGGAAAGGAAAAGATCCGTACGTCAATTGACGTTTCCTGTACTTGCGATGTACGCGATGTGAACTTTGTAGCTTTACACCTAACGTGCGGCAGCTGCACGAGCACTAAAAGGATTGGTAGAAGTCGATACTTTTCGCTGTGATGTGCTTCATTTTCAGTTAGTCTATAGGTTCTGAAAGGTCAATAATCGAACTCTTCCGGTTAGCTTGTACACTTGATATTTGCTAATGTCAGTGATGACTCCCCCATATTAAAACTACGGTAAGAAAATAGTTGAAACCACGCGATTAATTAGACTCAATTCGAATCCTTTTCTTCTTGACATCGCAGTAGGCAGTAGCGGAAGATGGTTTACATACTGCCGTAAATGTCACAGCATGCTCGTCTTCAATTATGAGTGCTCCAACAAGACACGCATCGCCGAGGTACACATGCAACGGAAATCTGGTTCTTGTCCCACATCACCCAGGGATCTTGTCGTCTCCACCCATGCATCCAGAATTTCGAACGAACCGGAGCCAGAAGTGTTAAGTAATGGGTCTCAAATCGTTTACATTTTCTGGACCACCACTCGGGTGAGCGTATTGGGTGAGCTCGGTGCTTGCTCCGTTCTATGTGCACGCGCAACGGGGTCTTGATGCGATGGTCGCGACTGCGAAAGAAGGGTGTGCACTACTGTGCACGTTCGTTCAGTGCGGGCCCTGATTATACATATTTCCTTTATGTTTATGATGTATTAAAAACGGCTAAATGCAAGCTAACACGAGAGGAAACACCCAGCATTTCAGCAGTGTGTGTCCGTGGGTCCGTTAGTGCCTTGAAAAAATACGAAATACTCACACGAAACAAGAAGATCTTCAGCTGAATGAACCACAAAAAGGGAACCAGACAACACTGGGAACAGGTTTTTGGGATCGTCCGTTTCTCCTCGACTCGGAGCACGACCACGGGCAAAAGGGTTACCCCTTAAAGAGATTCGCGGCCCATGATGGAGGACTTGCGGTGGTGAACTTCTGAAAGGCGTCAACAAGGCGCCGCGTCTCCCTGACGCCAAGATCTGCCAAAGATTCGGTGTATGGAGTGGTACCGTAGGCGTACTAGGTGCTTTGCAGAAGGATCCACTGACGACGCTTCCGAATATTGTGGCGTGAGTCGACGTTCGTAATGCGTGCGTCAACAATGTTGTCGATCTAATCGCATGGAAGGATGTGTTAGAATTTCATTATATTAAACGTTTCGTCGTGCTTTTTTTTTACTTTACTACCGTAGGAATATTTCTTTGTCGGACGCCGTAAAGATTGCTGTTGATCGTACAATTCGACGAACAAAATGTATTGTATTGTCAGCGCAGGCCAATGAACCGATGTGGCGCGATAAATAACATTTCGTGCCCACCTTGACGCACTTACACATCGATCAGATCACAATAAAACCCATCCTTCTGAACTGCAGTGCCGATAATTGGAGTGAGACTCCGATAAACTTTCGATATGTTAAAATAAAATATAATCGCTAATTGCCGCACTCGGTGCCGTGTAATTACACCCGTTTTGCAAGCTGATGCTGAGAACGAGCTCTCCAATATCTTCAATCACGGTTTTGCCGATCATAAATTGCACGCGGTGCTGATTGAGCCGGGGAAAAATATGATCAATAATTATGGTTCCGGCAGCCCAATCCGCTGAGAGCCGGTGTGAATACAAAATATCGCACGGCGGAAAAACGCAAACGGTGAAAAATTTAACACCAAAAAGTGTTATGAAAAAAGGGCGTAGGGTCGGTCGTGCATCTTATCAGCTCGTTCTCGCTGCAACGCGACCCATGGTGATTAACAGAGTCGCCGATCATGTCGGTGAAGTGTCCAGCGCAGCCAAATGCCTCCATATCGGAGACACCGGTGGAAGGTCGCGTGTCATTTGGCCCCTGGGTGCCCTTTGTTTCTTCACAACCGCGCGCTATCGTTATCGCGATAATTGATGATATGCGTGTCTCGTTTTGGGACAAAAATTACCCACTAAAATGTAATGAATCCGTTTTAATAATCATAAAAAGGGGTGCCGCGTGTGCGCTTTTTTTAAATTACATTATTTATGGCTGCTCCCAAGCGCGCCAAAAGAGGTTTTGGGTGGGGTAATAAATAAATGTGTAACAGCTTGCGGGTACACACTCGAAACCGACATCAAACCCATTCCTGGGGGCGAACGTTTCGTTCAGCGTTGATCCTGTTGCGTAAAGGAATCCTTTACACTCTCTGGGCTTGAAAAACTTCAAACGTATTGAATTTCTTTACAAGAGACACGTTTTGCATTCCGTGCTGCAGTCACTTTTCCACTCCACTTGACATGAGGGAGACCCTGGCATTCGCGGTTTTTCATTTGTCACTTTGCACCATTGCTGTATAAAAAGGGCCGCCCCGAACGACGATGATGGTTTGCGGTCACGCTTTGGTGCATTCTTCCCTCTCCTTGCCCGTTGCACTTATAGGGATTGCTGTCGTACTGCTTTTGATGTTCGAAACTACCTCCACCCGCTCACAAGATGGATGACTGTCGAAGTTGTGTGGGTTATTTTGTTCAATTCGATTTGTACACATCAATGCACCTAGCATGTTTTGAGTTGTAAAGATTTAATTTTTAATTTCTGTAAGGAGTTTTAGTTTCGATTCCAAACACACGTGGAACATATTTGAACCTTTTTTCCCTGGATCAATATCGATCAGGTAGCAGGCTAGCCCATAAAACCCTCCAAGTCTGTAACTCTTGGTACATTAACTATCCGTGAGCGTATGAAGTCTCATTGTTCAAACAATCGCGCTCGACTGGAACCACTGATGTAATAACATCCCTCTTTCGAATGATAAAATAAATAAATAGGCGATAAATGTGTGTCGTCCTCTTGACACTGTCCCACTGATTGTGGGTGTACTATATGGGACCGTTGTTTGGCCGTTGTCACCGTCGCATCGGCTCGGAGAAGAGCTGTTCAAACAGTACAGCAGGGCCGGTACCAGGTCGATTGGTTTGTTTGTTTAATTCACAAACGTGCAATGGACAACCGTTGGAAGGGTATAGTCGCAGTCGCACCATGCGTCTTGGGTGGTAGCTTAGACGTGTACACTTGAACCATTGCGGCCTCAATGGTTTCCATTGTTTACTTAAGATGGACGCGTCTGCTGCTTCCGTGCGCATCCGTTTGTTTGACATCATAATTAAGCGTATCTAAGATGGTAATATATTTTTCAGCCCATCACGAACTGCTCGCGTGTGGCATTCGTGTTTTTTAATTGTGTTCACGAGAGGGTGAAAATTTTCAAATGCTAAAGCAGCATGCATGCCAATTGACACATTGGCATAATGAAGCTTTGCTGCTTTATAGATACTGCCCACCGATGCTTGATGGACAACGGATGAGAGTGATGTGTACGTCTTTTGATGGAAATGGCAGACACGTTTACAACACACACATCCAACTGATAAGTCGCTTCATAAAACGTGGAGAACGAATACAAATGAGGCTGCTCGCAAAACCGTCCCTTCCATCGAGCGAGAGACCGAGATTATGCAAATTTTATGCACAAATGTCTTACGCGCATTCGTTTGTTTAACAAAAAATTAACCGTTGTTTACACAGCGATCAGAGGCCGCGCGCGCTGGATGGTATTGAATGGAAAGCGCGAATTGCGGGCGAAACTTTTACCATCCGTTTTCACGGTGGCGTGCTCGGCGCCGTCGGTGGTCCTCCACCGGATGATCTCGTTGCTTATCTTAATCCATTGATCGCAACAAAATACTCCCCGTGCTGCACCCTCCTTGGTTTGGAGTGTTCAGTTGGATGGAGTGGGACATACGGAAAGGGAATTCGTTCCCATCCACCACTACGCGTTCATAAATATCACCTTGTTTTTGGAAATATTACCCATTTCCGGGTGAAACGAGGTTTTTCGAAGATGAGATTTGCTTCGCTCGCGTTCCAGGTACCGCTGGTATGCCTCCAAGATACGTGTGAGACAACCGCGTTCAATCATACAAAGTGGATAGTTTATGGTTTGGCACACTTTTCGAACTTTTACCCGTCCCGGAGTTTGGCTATCGTTTTCGCGCCGTGTACCAGGGCCCGTTGTTGTGGGCATTTCAGTAGTGCTCTCTTAAAACACAGCAAAAAGTTACATAAATCTGACAATCCACTCGCGAGATTGGGACTGCCTACGACGATCGCGTGATCCATAAAGGGGTAAACAAATGATAATCTTTATTTACGCACGATAGGGGGCTCAAAGGCAGGGGCGTACCTGGGTGTCTTTGGACAACACGGCCGAAAGTTATGGTCACCGAGCGCGGATCTTTTTATTTATATCGAGTCGTTGGCGTGCGTTAGATTTCGAAGGCCACGCTTACCTACCAATCGTACCACCAATGGACCAACTGATTATCGGGCGATTATGTCCTCGTAGAGAAGCGCGTCCGCTGAATCCCGGCAGCGCTGAAAGCGTTTCGCAGCGTGCTGCGTTTTAATGGCGTTTTCGTTGAATTTCTCCAAATGGTCACATGGAAAAGCGACGATGATGTGTCTTGTTACGCGCCTAGTCGCGCTCTGTCGTCAAATTTGTTGATGTTCCTAATCATCGTTTTTTTTTCGAATCTCCCGCGTGCTGATTATTAAATGACATTTGAGAGGCGCCAGTCGCGGAGCGACCAAAAAAGGATCATGATCTTACCTGCAGGGGGATTTAGTACGAGAGATGTTTTAGCTGGCGTCTGTTAATGTCTGTTGACACGAGCGACCTAAGGTTGGGTGGGAAAATTATCATAATCTTTTGTCTCGGTGATGTTGTATATACTTGGACGCGGATCTCAATATAAATATGGCGGAAGTAATCCTGATGTGAATTGGAAAGTAGCAATACCGCTGTCTATTCGGTTGGTGTAATTTCTAGGCTTGTGGAATAGGATCGGAAGGTTTTACAACTAAACAATCATCGTATTCCTCAGAAATTCCACACGCCAAGAACGCGTAGAAAACTCACGCATTTCAAATCAAGGAATAGTTATCCACCAACCCTGGAATATTAGCATAATTTCAGAATGATGGCCCATTAGACGAAGCGAAAGACACGCATCGAAAAATTTACATCCCAACATTCGGATGTTGCTGGTCCGCAAGTGTGACGGTGAAACGGAGGGCGAGAACATCGAGCGCGCGTTTCGGAGCGTTTCCGACAAAGAAAAATGAAATCCAATTAAACCAAACACCCCAAACGCGGGAAGAGACCTCCCGTGCGACAATATTTCTTTTATTACTCCACTTTGACCATGCGTTTGATGATGCCGCCCAGCCGTAGACAGACGGGACAAAAAAGTTATCCATATCCTGTCTTCCTTTCTTTCCAGGTGAGGTGCTATCGAAAAACCTCGTTTCATTCGAAGGGAACCGGAAAATTGATTTGCATCGCAACTCCAATCGATGTTTGAAGGAAAGCAGAGAGCTCGCTTATCGGGAAGTTCTTCCCTAACTCCCAAACACTCAACACTACTCTACAAAGCACCCGTTTCCGATGCAATCCCGTCGATGGAAAGGAAATAAAGATAAAGTGCCTGATGACGTCTTGACCGAGACGTCGCTGAAAATTCATTCAGATCTCCCCATCGTCTCCAACTTCGCTTTGGTGGGGCGCACGGATCGGGTGGGTCGCCAGATTCGGTTAATTTATCGCACAAACGTTTAGATTAGATATGACGTCTGCGCTCTGGTCCGGTGTCGCTGGCAATCAACCAAACCTGGTTGGCACGGTACGGCATTCCTTTCGCTCAACGCTCCGAAACGATCTCTTCCCATTAATTTGCTCGGTAATAGCCTTCAATTAGCCAAATAGTGAGTAGTGATTTATGGTGAATTTATTCCGCGTTGAGGAGCTTCGGTTTGGTTTGTTCACCCCGAAGTTTGTTCCAAAATTTGTCACGGTATGAATATGACGTTTTGTTTAAGATGTTCGTCGTGCTGTCCGGTAGATCCACTGCATACTTCCCATGCTAATTCTATTGAATAATTTACCGCCGATAGGACCGGGAGATCGTTGTCGGATAGTTTTCTGACACAGATGTTCGATATTCGATCGATGACACAACAGTACCTTGATGGTAGATAATCGAATAGTATAGATTCCGCCATCTTGTCCGCATCATGTAAATCACCACAACCACCTATTTCCTTTGCGCAGACGTATACACCACTCTTCTATATTCACTTGCTTTAATCGCACAAGGATATATAAAATCACTGAAAATGATAAAATCAATGCAAAACGAAATGGCGAAGGTATGCAAGCAGCGCGATCGATGCGTTTAATCGAATTATACGAAGCGAAGATGAATCGTGCGATCGTATCGTGCGCGCCTCTTCCTGTGTATCATATATACGTGATTAAGCATCGATTGGCCGGCTGCCATAAATATAAGGACGATGGCGGCGGAGCCCGGTTTTGCCCAAACGTAAGATGGTGTGAAAATGAGCGCTTAATTGCGAAAGATTTATCGATCAAGATGAATGGATGTGGTGTGGGTTGTTTTTCTTTCTTCTTATTTGAAGCTTCATCCTAGAGGAATTTATCACAGAGTAGTCAAATAGTCAAAGGCGCGAAGAATATCCATTTTCAGATTTTCTGAATAATGCTACAAACTGCCTGGGAAGCCGTTGTGGTCGATCGTTTCATTCGTGTTTGCTTGACTCACGCCAACGAAATTCGGCAAAAGAGTTAAGTGATTTGTTTTACGGCTTTTGAACCCTGTAATTTTGGGTCTTTAATATGATGCTTTCCATCCTCCCAGCCGTGTCCCGTACTACCACTTGTTTGCTTCGAATGGTGTAATGATCATTACTTATTTTCCGATGTAATTCAATAACGCCTATTATGATGCATGAAATAGTTTCAATAACTAAACAGATGCTTTACTTACAACAGTGAAGGTTATGATTTTAATGTATGTTTTGTTTCGTACGACTATGAATGCAACACTGTTATTACATCTATACGTGACGAGCAATACGTTGCTCGTTCCTTTAGCATACCGAAAAACCTCCCTTGCCCGTCCTCATGACTAAAGTAGTGCATAATGCACTCAAAATACGCTACAACTCATTTCCATAATTAGTCCATATTCGTACACCGTATCGCAAGTGTCACCATGGACGACTTCTGATCGAAAACAAAAGGGACAACACGTTCATCGATGGCACGGACATTTCAAGCTTGTTCCGATTCGTTTTGCTCGGCGTTGGTGTCTGCTTGTGTTATGTACAAAAAAGCGTGATTATCCTGCCACGAAAACGGTAGTCAGGGGGTACGGCTAAATATCACTTATGTTAATATTAATTGCTGGTTTCACCCCGAACCGGGTGGTGCCCCGCGGGCAACGAACGAGTTTTTGCTCTGTGTTTTGTTCTGCCTCCACCAACTGTCCGACGTGTCGGTGGGACCCTTACGGTTGACTCCTGATGGACGGCTTCTGATGCCGGTGCTTGGTGGTGAAGAATCGATGTCAGACCAACGCCAGATGATTGGTTCTAATGTGATTTGTAGGCCGGAGGTGGCCTGAAGAGCTGAAGAAGACGGCCAAAAAGCAATAATTCTTTAATGCGAAACGCCTGCTGCCGCGGCTGGCCACACTGGTTCGAACGCGCCAAAGCGCTTGCAACGATGTTCTGTGAAAAGAAAAACACTCCAGAAACGATTATTATCTCGCCAGCACGCCAACGGCGCAACCCAGCAATGATGGGCATCCGTCAAAATGGGAGCGTGAGCGAGGAGCCTCTCATATCGGCCGTACGTTCGCAACCGAGTAGCACAGCATCCCTGGCGGACGAACGATGCGCGAATCTGCGACGCCTAGGCGGATATGGATACGCTCGCGTCTCGCACTTGCGACCCCCGCTCGACCCAGTCAGGAAGACGAGCTGTCAGTGGCAATGCTGCTTTGCCGTGGGAGGAAAGAACCTTAACAGCATGGCTTCTTACGAAAGGATCGCGGCTATGTGGAGTTTAGCAATCGGAGCAATAAGATCAGAGAGAAAAAAAGAACAAAATCATTGTTCGTCCAGCAAGCGTCTTGGAATACCGTCATCCCGGCCACCGGAGGAGAGGTGGGGGAGAGTTGGCAGACTTCAATTTATTTCGGTCGCAAGTACGTACTCGGTCGCAGCTGGAGGTAGCCAAGAAAGCGCAACGTATCTTGGCCAATCGCCAGGTCTTTTTCAGTTCGTCTCCGCTTTAAACGCACGTCCTTACTCGTGGGCTTCTCGTGCTCGGGTTGTGTAGGTTCCCGTCTGTTTTCGGGGGCAATTCTTGCTGCTCCACGTTTCATTCTTGTGCTTCATTTGGCTCGCCATGGCTCGAGGGCATGGCAGGAAGAAGATCCCTCCAACCTATAGCCCAGGTGCCAGTGCACGAAGCGAACGCAACACGAGACACAACGGGTGGAGCAGAGCCGAGGCCGAGCGAGAAGCAAAAAAAGGCGCGTCAGTTTGACGCCTCTGCTGTATCCAAACAACATATCAACCGTCACCCATCCCCGCCATCGACAGCGTCCCCATTCGCGGGCACAAACGGACTTCCTTTTTGAACGGTTTTTCGAAATCCGAAGCCAAGCAAAGAACCCACGTCCCCAATGTTGTCCTCGTCGTCGTTTTCGATGCCGAGATTCGATATTTTTTTTGGTTCTGTTTCGAGATGCAGCAAACTTACCACCGGTATGGAGCATAAACTCTCCCGTCGGTCGGGGGAGGAATGGAAAGGAGATCAGATTATTGAGTACGTAAGCGTAAACAACACACATATCATAGGAAAAACATCGTAAAAAATACACATCACAGTCTGTTATGCAATCGACGGAGGCCGCTTGCTGGAATGTAGAACGTTTTCTATTTGAACGACGTTCGATAAGGCATAAAATCTAGAGATCAAAAGAAACTTCGGCTTTCTGTACTCGTAATCGTGAGCTCGCCAAGTACCAAGAGACGATAACTGGGCGGTATTCCAACCATCGATTACATCACAAAACAGGGCGGAACGAGGCAAACTATCATGTAGAAATTGAACGTAATGAACGCAATGAGTTTGTTGCTATAACATATTTTGTTTGTTCGAGGCGTAGTGAAGTGAGAAAACGATTGCTTTCTACGAATGCATTACTAATCTGAGCTTCATAATAAGTATAGCTCAACATTCACCATGCTTTGCATGTGACTCATCTCCCCGTATCTCCTGATGTGAATCTTGAATGAAATCGATCGTCTGTATTCTCCTACTCTCGGAGCCGAGTCTCGTCGTTCATATATCGTAAAACGATATTGGAGTGATCGTAAATAAAATTTTAATGCCACAATAACTCTGTTTTCTTGGCATTCGGGTTTCACCAATAGATCTAGGATTGGGACGAACATCATCATCATAACCATCACAAACGAGTATTGGCTTTGTAACGTAAGCGGAACCTTAGCGGATGAGGCAGAAGAGACCGATCATCCGATCCGGTTCTTCGGCACAATCGATAACGGTATGATTTATGACCCATGCGTTCCATCGTCTCTTCGTCCAGTTGGGAAAGAGGAAAAGATCAAGATGACCTGACCCAACATCTGTGTAGCCCGCTGAAAGAAGCGTGCACTCACGTGCACGCGTGCTTGTGATTGTACTTTATTGATCCACGCAAATGTTTGCACCAGGAAGGGTATAAATTGTCGTCCTGCTTAAACAACTTTACATATTTCTCGCGGATTTTCTTCGAGAGACTGAAACGTCTTACATGTATCGAAATACTATGATCTGGAGCTAACGAATCAACAGGTATGTCGACATACTCTTCGAATTATATGACACATTTTTCACGAAGCAATGCGTGTTTCGTTTTCGCCAGTACCAGTTACGTTTACGATCTGTTTGCTGCAAGGCGGCTTCGGCGACGCCAAAAAAAACCCCGACCGGTCATATCTCCTGTCTGTCATCTTGCGCATTTCTCAGTTGGTGAACATCCATAGCATCCTCCAGCACAACCGCTTCATGCGCACTACGATATCTCGAAAGCAGATTCTGCCACTTCCTGCTGTCCTGCTGCGAAACGGTTAGCGAGAATATCAATCCCTCAAAGAGGCGATGCCGTTGTGTTTGTGGTGCACGTTCTTCGAACAATTTATTTTATCACTCACGCCGCTCGCAAATTCGGTTTAAAATTGGAATTATTTTTTCCGTAAACCTCACACGGGAAAACGGTTCCATGCAGCTGCAGCGCGTTGCATGCTGCGAAATCAAAATAGGATAAGCCACACGCGAATGCAATCCAATATGGGACGAGAGCGTTCCTCGAAATTGGAAATATGGCTTTAATTTATGGTCAACAGTGGGACAGCAGTTTCGCTTATAGCTTTTTTATTTTTACACAAAGAAAACGATCTCGATAACAGTTTTGAAAATAACAAATATTTCATGTGCGCTTTCTGGTGCCTGGAGTTCTACTTCGATTCAGTATACTTTCCGTTCTGCAGTATCGTTGTTTCAGCTCTACACTACTCACCTGCGTATTAACACGATACTTGATAGGATCAGTTGGGGCTGGGTAAAGCCTTTCTTTCCGTACGAGTGTTGTTGGTCGTCTTCTGCGCCGAATTCGCCAATACACCACAGGAAAGGTAATCGAATAAGCGGGTAACGTATGGGTGCGATCGTGATGGTTACTTCACAACCGTAATGATCGCATTCCTCGCGAAATTCGAAACGGTTCAAGCCCTTGAACCGAAGCGGGCCGAACCACCGCAAAGTGTACACCCCAATCTTTGCTCTGTGATCAGCGAAGCAATAAGACTTCAGTGGTCCAGTACGCTTTAACGAATGCGGAAAATTCTGAAGTTTTTCTGCCGGTTTAAAACTCCTGAGATTTTTTACGACACAACATCTCATATCAAAAACATAATGTAAGTAATAAACAAATGCTGTCGGCGTCACTATGTTTCACGCAATTAAGAAAGAGCATTGTCCAAACATGTTTTAATCCAAAAATATTGTTGACATCACATCCGTGTGCAACGCTTAAAACAGTGATTAATACAGCCTCAAACGAAATGTGTCACACGACGACCAAATTTCCGTTTGAGCTACAACCAGTTGGCAAGAAGATCAGTTACCGTCTCCGACAGCCAGGATCGTTAAAGGCTGAATTTAAAGGTTTCTTTTCTCAAACATAAACAAAACCGTTCCAAGCACCACGTTGGGCGCGCGATTGAATAAGACTATAAAATTAATTTTCGTCCATTTCGCAACCGATTCATATTTCGCGGCTATATCACCCACACGTGTGGCGCGAAACGAACAGGAAACGATGATTCACCTTATAAAATAAAAATTTATCCTCTCTAGCTTAACCCACTACAATTGTAGCACGATTCGGGTTCGCTCCTCGGTTTCTCCTTTCCACACAGCGAAACTGTGTGGCGGTGTTTTGTTTTTGGCATCGTTTGTCGAATGCAATAAAAGCTAAATTATTTTACGACCCGTTTTAAAATAAACGACGATCCCGCAAGCGAATGTCGCGCTGGATTAGTAGATAAATTCTGCACAAATGGAATAATCGGCAGACGGTCGCGACAAAATAGATGATGTGCCGAAAGAAATTGGCGCCCCCGAGGGGAACGGTGTGCGGATGAGTATTTATGTTTATTCGTTTCAGGTTCGATCGGTTTGTTGGTTCGCTTTTTGAGTGCCTTTTGTTGAATTAGCTGTCTAAATATTGAAATCCTGTCCCAACTTGAAACTTGTTGTGAAATGGGGCGAAAAAAACACAAGGTGCTCATGTACCCGTGCAAAACCCGAACGAAACGTCCACCAATCGGCGAAGGGTATAATTTATATTGGAACAAATCAACCAGTACGAATCTGTTTTCCCTTTTAATGAACCTAAGCCCGGCTCTACACGGGATGGAAAAAGATGTAATTTCATTGTTTTTTTTTAACAAACTCAGCAAAAAAAAACAAAACCAAAAATACCCCAAGAGGTGTTGTTTCGTTTCTGAGCACTGTATTTACCGTTGCCACGCCACACCACGAACACGGCGACACGCAACGTCGCTCAAGATAAATTACAAAATAATCAGATCGTCTGTGAGAAATGTGCACTAACACCCAGTTCTGTCAGAGACAGGATGCCCCCACGGCTGCAAAAATTGGTGTTCGCAAATCGTTCATGCAGCAGAGGGCACTCGGAACGTACTCGGAGCGTGTACGAAGAACCGATGATCGTCTTCGTCATTATGCTCACCCATATTCCGCGGTTGTGTGGAGCATAATCGTGCTGCTGCAACAACACCGCGCTGCATAACGAGTGAACGAGGCCTGCTAAGAAGATGGAGTTTGGTGGATAAAAATTTAGTCGCCCTTGTGCTGGCCCCTGCAGGTTCGTCGCTTACTTGCAGTCTTTCGATGCAAAAATTTGTACCTACCTGACTGTGAGGTGTGAGGAACATCAACCGCACAAAATACAAAAAAAAAGATTACGGAGAAAACCGCAAACATTATATACGTGCAGTTGTGGCCCGAGATTCCCATTCGTATATGCAATCCTAATCACAACCTGATTGATAAACATTACATTTTTCCCATCATGAAGTCTAAAACTTCTGAGTGCAATTTGTGCGACCGACATCACCGGTTGTGATTATTCTCCATAAACAGCCCAGAACAGAGAAGAGGTCACATGGTAGCGCGAGCGCTTGCTTCAACATGACGCCACTCGTTGGCGATTATTGATAAAAATCTAGCTCCCTTTCTGTTGGCCTTTTTGGTTAGTTTTTTTTTCTTCCACCCGCAAAATTGTTTGCTTGCAACAAATCGTAGAATAAACGAAACGCAGCATTTGAAACGTGCAGATTTTTGCTGATGTTGCTGCTCATACATCCTTACGACCCCAAGAAAGAATCGCTGGAGCGGCCGAGAGAGGGCAAAAATATGCTGCATTGTTATGCTATACCCTTATGCCGGATAGGGTTTCAAAATTTCACGCCACATCTTGCAACTGAATGTCAACGGTATCGTTGTTCGATATTGCAGCATCAGCAACAGCAGCAGCCAGAAAGCAAAAGGACAAGTAAAAGCAAAACAATAACAACGGCTTCACCAACGCCCTGGTTCCCATTTATATATGCCTTATTTAGATTATTTCCAATATTTCCACTTGGCACCGATACCGCCTCGAGGGGAATTTCGTTGCAGATCGCGTTCGCAATGCGCAAAGAACGAGCGAAAAAGAGATTTATGCGCCCATTTTGCCGTCATGCGGCTCCGGGGATGGATCTCGTTCTACGCGGCGGTGAGTATAATTCCGCAACGGAAGCTGTGACCGTTTAGCGTTTTCGGTTTAAATAATGCAGCTTTTGTTTTGGTTTTCGCTGCCAGATCGCTGCAGAAATGCAATTTGATCTTTATACTGTTGAAACACGTCCTCATCGCAATGGTTGTATAAGTTAGATACATACTAGTAAGCAGCGAGAGTGCGATAAAATATTTACGGGAAAAGGTAAACTTGCTTACAAGACTTTTCTACATGATTCGAAATATTTCTTTACATCGTACAATGTCTACACCACTAAACACGATGCGAATTATCAATATAAATTCCTGTTGTTTCGTGTTCAAATAACGCTTATGCGTTGGGATATTTTGGTTCAGTTTTCAAAATTGGCCTTTGCGATCGAATTTTCCAACTCATTTGCTAGCTGGATTTCGGAATTCGGGGCTCAACAACTGAAACAACATGTCGGTGTATGAATTTATTACAAGTACACTTCACTGTTTCACTTCAAGTAACTCTATTTATTATATCATCATATCCGATTAACCTGCTTTTGTTGCTGTTTAAAAATAAAATTATCACAAATCTATCACTTTACATGGGTCAAGACATAGTATAGCATACCAGCTATATCTTAATCGCTTTACAGTGCGTACAAGATGAAAGTAATCTGATATAGTATCATTCAACACCTCAGCGATTGTGAGTTGGCGATTGTCCATGTGCACAAATAATTAATCCTTTGCTGTGTGCGATTGCAATCGACATCAGAAGACAACCATTACGCTAAAGAGTTGTTTGTACATTCATTTTCCTTGGTTTTCTTCGTTTCGGTTCACTGGACGACTCTTAACACATGAATTCGGCAGCTTATTGGCTTGTAATTCCTGTTTCGAGGTAGCGTTTTGCTTGTATTTTTAGGTTGAAATGCGATATAAATGAAGTGAACCGCTTATAAAATCTGATAAGCTGAATGTTTCACATACGAAATCACATACGTTCACCTGTCAAATATCTCGTACAATCAATTTCGACTAGTTGTATGCTACTTAACAATACTATGTTAATACTTAATCAAACTTCCTTAGGTCCGTGCCATACTGTTATTCAAATGATCCAAGATAAAAATTATATTAGAATTTTTTGAAATATACTTGTTACTTGTTTGCATAAAATATTCGCTTCAATCGCTGTGTTACTAGGTTTTCTCAATTCCAGATTGGACATCCTATAATCTTCCATTCAGGCTCTCAAATTTCATGAGGTGACCATGGAAATTAATCGTACGATCGTCTGCTTTGGATATATCCGCTGATAAGATCAGGATGTGCCCGGTAGCCTCCTTCGCGAAGGGAGGTTTGAAAACGGGTGTTTCTTTGCTATAACCCTAATTTATAGCCTCCAGTGTTTCAGTAGTGGTAGTAGTAGGAACCTATCAACTGTTGAAGCATCTGTTTCGCTATCATTCATCAACGGTTTTACGATGACGATGCATGTGTCCACATTGGGACACTCTTAAGACGTGATTGATGGAACAAAAAAAACACACACAAATAATCAAGTCGCTTTTCGCCACTATCTTTTGCCGAAGATGTGACGTCCGCTTTGTTGGCATTTGTCATGCTCAGCAATATCTGATCAGATTTAGATTAACCAACTGGAGGCAATAGTAGCGCAACAAATCACTCGTTAATAACAAAAAAGGGTTTTTTTTATTTACATGATATTGTGTTCCTCCTATGGTTAGTAATTTATCCATATCGAATGTGTGGCGTTTGTAAAAGGTTTGTGTTTATCGTTTCGTTTTACCTCTCGCGTTATCGATCCCGAGTGATGAGTTTTAATTTCCACGCTCATACGTGCCTTTGAAATCATTTACGAAATAACCCATCCTGACACCGGAACTGATTGCACGGGAAATGGATGAAGTGGGTTAGAGAATAACTCAAGAGCCCACCGTCGAAACATGGAAGAAACCCACAAAAAGCAATCCCATTACCAATTAGTTATGCACTTCGCGGCAAGCCACAAGAATACGTTTCAACCGGTGCGTTGGTCGGCTGCTTCCAACTTCCAGGCGCGAGATTGCCTGTGTTCGCATTTAATCAGTTCCGGTGCCAGTGCCCCCAGGCCTGTGGCTGTAGGGATGTTGCCGAACTACTAAAGAAGAAAGACACCATAAAATGTGAGTACCACCTTCATGCCAAAGCGTCATCGTTCCGAAAGAAGTTAAGGCCACGATTGTTGCGCGTGAGCGCACTGGCACTTAGAACCTTTAGATGCGGTTTTATTCATTTACACCATTTCAATTTCTGACAAGCCTTGTTTTGTATCCTTATTCGTCGTTGTCCTCGGGCGAACGTTGCGTTTTGTTTTGTATAACCTCAAGAGGAAGAAAACGTAGGACCACAGCACATTTCAGCCAGAGTCCAGAAAAAAAAACATGAATGTATATGTTCAGGCCTTATTTGATTCTGCTACGAGAAGGCGAGAACTTCGGAACACCAAAGGATCACTTCTACGCTCACCGCGCGGGCGTGTGTCGGAAAGGGTGAGGGAAAAGTTCATCAAAAAATTAAGATAAGCGTGAACGTTCGGCCTTTGAGCGATGCCGCCGCCTCGTGGCCAACACCACAAAGTATGTAGATGTGTGTAGTGCTCCGGTTTTTGGTTTTGTAATGTTTCTTTTCTCTTCTTTCCGACAAAGCGAATATGTATGGGCAATAGAAAAGGTTAAGCTTGCATGAGAAGAATGATGTGGTTAAGATTGTTTCTGTTAAAATATTTTTCGGTATTCCAAATGAGTGGACAAACTTTTTCAAAATTGTTATCTACATTGTTGGAGATCGTTTTTTTTTTTGCAATTTATGTTTATGTTTTAATTGTGGAGCTCTAACCCTATAGGCTGAGAAAGTTCTGAAACAGGATGACATCCACAACCAAATTAAACTATCGTTTAATCTTGTCACTCCAACTCCGGACGCAGTTCGTAGACGACATTCGAAGAAAGTATACCTTTTTCCCAGGAACGCCAATGCCGCCTTCAACAGGTTCTCCATTCGGGAAGATTTATAGACCATCCCCAATAGACCTACTCCAGGATCCGTCTAACCGGTTTCCTGGGCGAGATTCTACTCCTCATTCTCCGTGAATAATCTCGGGAATTGGAATTCTACACCAGAACCCACCAGTCACGTCGAGCACGGTGCGGTACTGAATTTTCCCCATCCCGTAGCTCGTTCCATCCGGTAAGTTCCTTCCGAGAAACGGAAACCCCGAACGACGACCGGCAGTCACACGAGAGGTGTGATAAATTTGAATTTTTAATTAAAATTATTCGGAAACACAATCCCCGCTCCAAGTGGTGTCCATCCAGACGCTTGTTTCAAATGGCGGCTTTTGGTAGCTGCGGCCGACCGGATGCGTTGCGCCAAAATCTAACATCGCCTTTTGGAAGACATTCCGGCTTGGAAACAGAGCTTCCCATGAACGCATTACAAATGCGCATAATTGCTTCGGCCTGAGAAGCGCTCGGACAGTAGCTTCCCGAAGTGTGACCCAGAACTAAACGATAGCAGTGGACATTTCTGCTTGAAGCAACCGTGCTATCTGGTAGCGGTTGATGTCGTCTTTGACACTATTTGATGCTACCTGTGATCGTATGCTCACAATCACACGGGAGGTGATTTCATACAATTCTGGTAAAATTTTATTATGGGTATTGTAAACGTAAACGTAAGAGAAGGATTTTAACGCGTGGAAAAGAATTCTACGAATATCTTCGCAAGATATGTTTTACAATTGACCACCTGCTCTCCTTCCTCCTACCTGGTGAGAAGCGGCAAAATTAAACGAAAAGAAGCTAAAAAGATCCCGGAAAAGCAACAAAACTGCTAAATTTCACACAGAAACACCTTAAGCCTAAGCATGTATTCATTTCAACGCTATTCATCGATCTTGAATTCAAAAAGATCACTTGGTAACGAAACGGGTTGGCAAAGGTAAAAGGACGAAGAGCGAACAAAGCGTTTTCATGCAGGTTATTCTGCACAACTCTACCTGACTGGCTGAGTTGTATAGGTTTCAAAGGTCATTTGTTGTGCTGAGATCCGTCGGAAATCGAGAGAGATTCTTGAAAGCGTGCTCATCAGGTTCCCTTATTCTCACCTTTTCGCTTACTATTTATTTCTGATTGTTACCCAGAAAAAGAAAATAATGAGCGACCGAAATACTTTGATTTAAAAGATTGCGTCCGGAATGTAACACTCTGTCGGAATTGCCGTTGAAGTTGGACAATTCGTGGAATTTTCTATCTTTTATTCGCGATGACTATCTCCCCTGTAGATAGTCCGGGGTGGGCATTTGCATTTCTAAACCCGCAGACTACGCCAAAATTTTGCGAAAAGTTGCCGAAACTCCACGCACATTGTCCCTCGCTTTATTTTCTTTCCCGGGTGACGAAATTATTTATGCGATTTTACGGTGGCATTGCCCGTGATGAGATTTCGTGATAACTTCGTATGGACATGTTGTCGTCAGGAACTAGCGAAGTCCGTGTGAAGTAGGTTTGGATAAGAGTGTTGCTTCTCTAAGCGATATCGGTGATTTCTACACTGCCATGAGAGAACATCGCACCAGGTCATAGTTTTGAGCTTGAAATTTATTCTGAAGACACATGAGATAATAAATGGTGACTATTGTTTGAGTTATTGAACACATTGGAAAAATTCGTCGATTTTTTAAGACTTGATAGCCTTCTACGAGTATACCAATTGTAGCACGTAATATAAGCTAAAATGTGCCACCATAGGGTAATGATAAAAGCATGAAATATACCTGCCGTACATAGCAATGGGAACTGCTGAAAAAACAATTCCATATCTGGTCTATAGTAAACACGCGATAGCAATTTGGTGAGCGTTGTTGAAAAGAGTGTTTAAACAAGCCACAAGGAACGCTTTTCCTTCGGTTCACCCAGGTGCCAATAACCAGGTTAGTTACAAATCATGATGCCTATCGATTGCATGTTTGTCCTACACTACTTGAAGGTGGTGCTAGAAGTGGATAGTTTCACAACTGATAACACAAGCACCACCGGCGCACCGACGATCGTACCACGATGGAAGGTGTGCCAGCAGTGCTGATTATACAGCACAAGCACCGGTGTGCAAGGGTCTCTCTCTCTCTCTCTCTCTCTGTCTCTGCGCAGAGCTTATCTGTCTTCGACCCTATGATTTGTTACGCAGCGTTTCACTCCGCAACACGCAACTAACACTGTTCATTCCCCCTGTTCGCCGTAGATGGTTTGCTGGTTGGGGTCCCTTTAATGAATATCCCCACATACGTGCCGTACGTTCTAGATGCTAGACGACACAGCGACACCATATTGCGTACCTGCTCCATCCGAACATGCTATGCATCCTTTAGCAAACTGCTCCGAGCAATTGAATAATGAGCCAATCATAAAGAGACAAAATGAGCTTCTTCCATATTTGGCGATGGAGCTGGGCGCTGCAACTTCGCAGTGAAAACGCATCGTCGACGACGGTTTGGTGCGCTGCTTATGCAAGGGGGTGCCGCGATCCCTTGCCGCAATATGACAGCGATGATTAATTTCTCACTGCCAAATTAATGTCAACGAAATTAAGACCACGCACCGTAAAACGTATAAGGACGCGACGGGGACAAGGCGTTATAAGGAGCTGGCTGCAATGATCTTCACCGAGCGGTCTGTATGGTCTGTGGAAGGCTGCGCGGATCTCGGGCGGTCCGTTTTCGGTTCATTTGTGGCTGAGGCTCGATTTAATTTGACCCCATTATTCATCGAAATGAGAAAGCCTACACCAACCGGGCGGGGTGCCAGTGTGTGTCCACGGCATTGTGAGGTTAATGAGACGTGACTTTGCCCGCCTGTCACTGCCTGTGTCTTCGGGCACGGATGAACTCTTTTCGGTACGCGGTACCCCCGACAACACCGCTCAAGAAATCGCAAGGGGGAACATCTTGATGCCGCTCGATTTCTCTTGATTCCGGCCGGAATTGCTCGATATTGAAAATGGCGTATTTGGACGGTTTGGACTACCTTCTGGAAGCCATCTAAGGAGTTTGAGAGAGAGAAATGTGTTTTTGGTTAAGTATGGCAATGCTTCCAAAATAAAACGCTGCCATACTGAGGTGTGAATGGAAGCGTAGTTTTGGAGTCGGTAATGATTTTATTTTTTTTAGCAAGCACGCAAGGATTTTCACTAGGTCTTTGCCACCAGACGTGAGCCAAGCAATCGTCAGGTAGAAACTTGCATTTACAAAAACATCCAAATAAAATAAAACCGATTCTAAATCGGTATGAGGATTCCGCTGACAGATTGATCTATCCACACAGCGAAACATTGTGGGTCAGTCGTGCTCCCGCCAGCACCAAACTTGAACTTCTCAGAATCCTATCCATCTTCGCCGATGCCTCGACTTTTCAAAGTGTTTCGCCAGTCGTAAAGTGCTAAAATGATGCTCATTTCCTGCCCTCTGCTGGTTAACGAACGGCGTTGCAAATGGGGATATTATGGGAGTCTTCTGCAAGAAAAAAAAGCCTGATCCCCAACTAAACTGCAGAAGCAATCAACGGATTCAACCGAAAGCGAAGAAAAAAATGGTTCACCGAATCAGCACGCTCGAATCGAATGAGCCCTTCTCGGGAACTTCGGGCCAATGGGAGCACCGAAACGCAACCGTACGAATCTGCCTTTTATGCTAATAAATCATAAGCGTTCCGGAGCTCCTCCGGGGGATTGGGGGATGATACGGCCGTGTGGTGGCGTTTTTTAAATGAAATTTAAACGCACATTTCCTGCGCTGGCCTTCGGCTTCGTTTGTTGTTTCTTGTTTGGTGGAAGGATTCGTGGCAGCACCAAACGCACTGGGCTTCCCGTTCGCCACGGTCTGGGTGTCCACGGCTGGATCGGTTCCCAAAACAGATCCGAAACATGTGTTGCTGTGAAGTGTGTGCATGGTTTATCCCTTCTTTTCTCTCATCTTCTTCTCATTTCATTCGACTTGTTGTTTTCACAGTTGCTCTTTCGTCCTGCAAAAGGAAGGTGAGGTTCGCGTAGGAAAGGTCCTTGGGATTTTTGCCTTTTTCTCACCCTTATTTTGGACAAATTTTCCTCGCTGTTGGTGGTTTATGAGAAGCATACGTATGGGAAATGTGCACGACGAGGTCACGTTAAGCGAACCGTATGTGGAAGCGTTGTTTTTGTTTCTAGAAGCGCGGTGTATTGAGATTCAAGGACTATATTGAGACCCCACACAAAGTGAGCTGCAGATGTGCGTTAAACCTGGCTTTCCACCAAGCGTGCAGTTTTTTGCACTGGAAACAGAAACATAGGATTTCAAAAACTCACAAATATGTAGAATTATTGTTAGCATATTTGTATGAATTTTCAAATCTTTAATAGAAATATTTGTCATATTTACTGCTTTATATCAAGTTGAACACAAATAGCATCACTCTATTTTTGTATCCTACTTACAGCACCGAACTGAAGTTAACTCATAATCATTTCGCAGTTAATTTTAAGACTATTAAACAATTTAGCGCACTTTTAGAGCCCATATTTAGATCAGTCAGTGTCAAGCCACTTTTCATTTGTAAAATCGTTTCAGGTTAACAATCGGTTCGATTGTTTTCAAAGCATGGTTTGTTTTCGTGAAAAACATACCACAATTTCGTGGAAAAAATATTGCAAACATGTGCATACATGAAACCAAAACCCTGTTTTCCGAGCAGAAAATCCGTAAACGAACAAGCACCTTGCGAGCAGCACCGCCGAGGATTGAATTACAACGCCGAGACAACGCTCGAGAGCGTTTTGTAAAACAATCGGAATAAAAATGTACAAAACCTACCCGTTACCAAGAATTATCACAGGTTCAATCGAACGGATCCGAACGCGCCTGGGGAAGTTTAGGGGTGCAAGATTGCGAACGCGAAGGAAAAATGAGCTGTTCGTGCTGTTGCACTTTCCCGTTGCACTTAGCGGAGAGGTACGGCCACCCACAAGCAATTTTGCCCGCACTCAACGGCAAGACCGCTATTTGTAGTCAAGGCACGTTTGGTGCCGGTCAGTGTTTAGTGTGGCTGGTGGTGTTATGTTTCTATCCGAGTAAGGGAGGACAAGGGGATTTTTCGTTTTTGTTGGGCGGCGAATGCATTTCAACGAACAATATGTTACCGGTCACGTGTGTTTCATTATGCTGCAATGTAAGGCAGTCCCTGCAATTCGCCCACTGCTTTCCTCTCTTTGGGGTCACGAGTGCACAAATCGGAGAAAAATCAGCTCCCGCACGCGGATTCGAACGAAGGCTAGGTCCCGTGTGTAGTTAGACTTTCGCCACACCATGAGGAAGCCTATTACAACGAAGGGTGCAATGGGCAAAAACCACTCGAATCGAATCACACTCCCTGCCTCGCTGAAACCGCGTTCCGCGAACGGAGCCCTTATTGCTGATTGCTGAGTCAATTCCTTGCGTCGATTCGGAGCGGAATGCACGATATGCATGTTGGAAAATGAAAATTGGCGCTACTTTGAAACTGCGATATCCATTTGCTCTATTCGGTTTTGCCGCGTTGGATAGAGGCTGCATAAGTTTATTTTTTCTTTTATAGGATCGGTGGGTCAGATGAATATCTTTCACGCGCGAGGGCGTGAAAGACGGAACGAAAAATGCTCCGTTTCTTGGGTACTTCATTCCGAAGGGGGAATAAGCGGCAGATCCCGGTAATGATACATTGTCGGTTAATTTGTTACGCGAGTATTTGTTTCGAGCTGTTCCGTGCTTCCTGTTTCGTTTGGACCGCTCTTGAAAGGTTACGTGCTTCCGAGTGGGCTTACTTTTGCTCCTATATGTTGCTTCAATCTGGAGGTAAACCTCATCCGGGAAAGGGTTTTTTTTTCTAATGAAGGAAATGAGCAGGAAGCAGCGATTTATTCAGTAACTGCTCCATGCACTTATCATGCAACCTTTTAACATAAATACCATCGTTTGATTTGACCTTTGAGATCTGTTCGTAAAACTACAGCAGAAAATAATACCGCCTGCTAAGATGGATGCGCACGGGAAGCGAAAATACTTC
>JXWZ01004201.1:0-10137 GCA_000956215.1 Anopheles farauti No. 4
ATTTTTTTTTATATATTCAAAACTTCCAACGTACATTTGCTAATTTTCGGTATGGTTCCTATAAGTGGATGGCCGTTGTTTAGCTCACTTTCGACAAATTTGACTGAAATTCCACAATAAGCGAAAGTTCACTGTGTACAGTGATGTCCTTCGTTGGATACAGTCCAAGATAGCCATGGGTATTTAGCCGCACTTCCTTCACTCTCGCCCATCCAAGCTTTTTGTGCCCGTCGCGACATTCCAACCAAATGGTGTGAAAAAGCCCATTCGCACTAAGCTCCAAGCTAAGCCGGTAGCCTAATCGCATTTATTGCTTACCCCGGCGGCGTACGCGATCGGTTCGCTGGCCCAGCTTGGCATCCGATATGAGTAAATGACGACGATTCGATTCGAAAGGATTGTTTCGCTCGACCCGCTCGAACCCCTTCGCTACAACGCGGCGGCTTGCATGAACACTGAACCGCAGGCGGGCGAAAACAATCGCACGAATCCGGCGAATCGTTTAACGTTTCCGCTAATGGTTGTTAATTAGATTAACGTTATGTTTCGAACGCACCGGGGATTGAAAGGCACCAGCGTCCCTTTTTCAACCTTCCTTGCCCATCCCACCTCTTTGCAGACGCACACCTCGTGACGGACGACCCGGAGGCAACGGCGAAGGATGAATATGCGTTTGACAATCCCGCCTTCAAAACGGACGGCGGTGGCGGTGGCAGCAACGGTGCGACCGGCAACGGCATCGGGCCCGGTAGCGCCCTCAACAAGACCGGTTCACCGCTCGATCCGAGCTGGACCTCCAAGCAAAACACCATCGAGAAGCGCAAAACCGTCGACGACAGCTACGTGAATGTAAGTGTATCGGCACAGCCACGAGCGGAATGTGGCCGCGGAACGCATCCACTAACGCATTGACGTATATTCCGTGTGTGTGTTTTTTTTTTGTTTGCAGGCGACAACGCCACGGTTGGTGTCGCTGCGCGGTTCCGACTTCACCGGGCTCGGCGTGGAAGTGTACGGTGGCCTGAAGGAAGGCATCTTCGTGAGGAAAGTTATGCCGCAGGGACCTGCCGCTGGTCTCGTAAACACAGGTAAGAGTGTTTTCCTCCTCTCAGCGACCGATTATAATCCAATCAGTGACATCTCACGCGATCGCTGCTCACCGGCTGCATGCCGCTGACCCTGCGTTAACAGTGTTGGGGACGACTTGAGGAGCTAGAAAGAACTAGAGAAGAAAGCGCACCGAAATAATTCCAATGATTTATGAAACTGTTAAGACTAATGTGAAGCAATATCGACCTGCAGAACCCTTGCATACTCTCACACACATCCGGGCGCGGGTTCAGTAAATATTTCCGTAATCCACGTTCACGCCTGCTGCCTCCGGTCACGTTTCCACTTCGGGCGATGGTTTTTTTTTTTTTTTTTGGAAACGCGATATCGTTTCGACACGGCAAGCAAACAAAAACGCCCGCCGCCAGTGCACGACCCGGGTTGGAATTCAGCTCGGTTAATATTTGCACACCGCCTGTTGCAGCCCGGTGAAGCTTCGCGACCAAACATGGCCTCTGACGTCACGCTGGTGTGTCGATTGCGCACGGGTAATCTATATCTGCTTTTTTGTTTTGTTCCTCCATCGGGTAGGTTGGTGTGGGTGGTCCAAGAGGCCAGATTGCGACACAGGTTGTTGCACACGTAAACGATCCTGTCCTGAAGGTATGCAAGGTGGTCAACAGATAGCTGCGCCTACTGCGGTGGACAAAGTGTTCTTCAAACGTTAAGTTACAACTGCCTGCTATAAACACTGTTTTTGTTTGGAATGTGGATTTGGTTTCTATTTTTAAGCGTTTTACAACGTATAAGGACGGTGTCATTATTTAATGGAAGGAAATATTAACATAACTAGAGTAAAAAAGGATGATTAACTGATCTCTCTGAAGATTCCAATCGTGCAATAGAGATTAATTGCTAATAAACTAATAGTAAATTAAATAAACCTCTAGTGGACATTTTCCTCATAACAATTAAAATAAACAACTTTCCTTTCTATTCGATGGTCAGGCCTACTTAATGAAAGACAATGGTTGGATCTTGTGGTAGCAATGATGGTTCTATTACATGAAACAATACTAAGTATTTGATATGTTTTTTGTAGAAAATTTGTTTTCCAATTTCTTTTATTTAAGGTGTGTACCAATGCGTTGAGCATTTCGATTTCTTTCTTTTTTAAATTCGTAAATAATTGAGTAACTTTGGTAAATAAATTACAGATATTCTGTAATTGGTTTTAAAATCCTGTTGTCAAGTCGATACGAGATCGGTTATTTCGCTAAATCATTTTGTCAATCATTTTTCAAAATGTATTTTTTGTAAAACCATAATACAATAAATACCAAACTTCCCCAACTATCCAACATACCAAATCTCCCTCTTAATGCACTCTCCACATACCTCTGCTTGCTAAAAAAATACCCCACAAAGAACGGACATTTTCTGATCATATGTTAAAAATTAAACAGCACGATCAGATTAACCATATCAATTTTTTTTTTTTTAATATAACTCTAATTTCAAGTGACTCAAATGATGATAGATTATTCAATGTTTCCTTTCCTGAAGCTATTAACAGGTTGTATACTAATCTATGGTGACTGACTCGTATTCCATCGCCATATCCAAACATCCATTCGTACGGTAATAACAGATCTGAAACAAATACCAAACGCCAAACTATATCATTATTCATTCGGATTTTCTTAGTGTTTACATTCGCCTGCCCGAGCGATGTGCACACATGCATTTATCCGAACGATCGCAATAACTCATTGCCTACCGCTACGAAAAAAAGTCAGTTTCTAATCTCCACAACACAATTTCATTCGCCTCAGCACTACGACATTCCACCGAACAAAACTCCCAACTAGGGCCTGCAAACTGTTCTCCCACAGTCCGGTGGATGCAGCAACCTTCTCGCTCAATTAAACTAATCCTGTCCCATCTCCCCCTGCCCCGTGCTACCCGCCACATTGTCGAACCCACACGGACCCCGTCGTTAATTCAACCGTAAAGTGGTTGTTTGGTTGTTACGAAATCTCGAAACTCTCCCGGCACGGTGGAAAAGCATCGAAACTGGTTGCCGAAAATTCTTGACCCGCTGCATTGGTTAACCCTTTGGCTAGAGATCGCGCCGTGACCTCGACGTTCGAATGTCGAATGTTTGCTGCGTTCGATCGTTCGCCAGGTGGAATGGAAAGGCGAACCTGTACGCACCGAAGTTCGAAGTGCGCTTGTGGCGGTTTTTTTTTTTCTTTTTTCACGACCCGCACAGCCATATTTGCGCAATGCGGTTTGGTGTAAAGATTAGGTTGGTTTAAAAAAATTGAATTAAAATGTACCTCGGAGCGGCGGGGAGATTAGATTTTTTCTGGGAACCATTATAGGACACGCAAAACCGGTGCAAACGCTCGGTAAAAGCTGTTTAATGCCTACCTTCGCGGTGTTGCAACCCGTTGCCCACAGAGGTTTTACGAGATGCGTAAGGTGCTGCATTATGATGAGAATGGAGCCATCGGATGAGGAGGATTCGTTCGGTTAGATCACACCTGGTGGTGCAGTGTTTAATTTTTAAATTATTTTCGATTATTATTTCATCGCAAACAGGTGACAGAATCACGAGCATCACGATAGACTTTCGCCACATCGTGCAGGAGGACGCCATGACCATCTTAAGCTACGCGTCGCCCTACAATGTACAGCTCGAGCTCGTCAGTGGAACGAAGCCGGTCCTACCACAAACCCAGAGCCCGAAATCGGGCCACCAGAGCCTAACGCATCCACTCTACCGCTCGAGCAGCCAATCGGACCTCAACACGGTAAGACAAAACGCCTGACATTATGCAATCGGAAAGGCACGCGAAGAACCAAGGGCGCATGGGCGACTGATGGTCATAATTTCTCCTTCTTCCTTCCCAGATTGAGCGCAACTCGCGCAAGAAGCTGTTCCCGAGTGATGATGCTTCCTCCCCACTGAAGATGGACAACCGTGCCTCCAGCCCGACCGGGGGCGCTGGCAAAGCAGCTCCCCTACCGACTGTACACAAGGAGAACGAGCGGGAGCCGAAGAAACATTCGTTCAAGCAGCAAATGCGTGAAATGATCGAAGAGAAGTTCCAAACGAAACATGCGCCCGACGTGGAGCGCAAAGGTTCGGGTGCCGCGGATGACGCCTGTACGAAGAAGGCAACCGGCCACAAGTTTGGCATACGCGTCTTCCCGCCCTCGGTGAACGACAAGCTGTTCGGTAGCAAAAGCCCAACGAAGGTGCAGGCGGACAACGAGAACAATAGCAACATCGAGAAGAAAGAGTCGGACGACAAGCGGGAAGACGACAAGCGCACGCAGCACGCGTCCCCGCCGGTGGTAAAGAAACGCACCAAAACCGGAGACAAACAGGCTCCGGATGTGGTCGTGGGACAAACGATGACCGCCGGTGAGAGTGGTGAGTTCCAGCGACAGCACAGTCTAACGTCGAGCGGTATCCGACGGGATGCGGCCGGTATTCCGCAGGAGATGCCAAGCTTCATGATGCAGGCGGCAAACGCGGCCCGGGACAATCGCAAATCGACCGGCACGGTACTGAGCGCCGGCATGGATGACGGCAAGCGGAAGGGAAAGGCACCGCCACGTCCACACCAGCATGAATGCGAGCTGGACGAGAGTACCGTCACGATGGACACGAACCTGAGCAGCATCGACATGACGTCGACGGACAACGGTGCCAGTGGGACGATGTTGAACGGCAGTCTCGACATGCCGGATGCACGGATCGCCGTCCAGGTGATGCCGCGCATGAACTTCTCGGACAACTTTGCCGAGGAGGTGCTGAACTGCACGATCGACAGCATCAACGGGATCGAACAGTTCCACGAGACGGGACCGAGCAACAGCTCGACACCGAAAAGTGACCGCAAAAAGACGTCTTCCATGACGGAGAGCGAATTGATGATGCGCTCCACCAGTCCGGACGTCGGAAATGGTAGGTGTAGTGTGCGGGGGATGTTTGCTCCACCAGCGGGAAGTGTAATGATAGCTGAAACGATAAGAAAAGAATAGAGTATCAGAATTAAATCCATCCAGGATTTCAAAAAGGACCTGTTCTTCTGTTTTCGCTGTTTTGTGCCTTCTGCCTTTCTGTTTGATAAAAAAACGTTCCATTCATATTTACCTTTTATCTTCCGCACAGAGTCCGACGTTGAGCAGGAGCAACGGAATCGACAGCTGCTACCACCACCGACGCCACCGCGCCGTGATGGCAACAAGATCGAGCTGAACGCGGACGACATCACCGTGCACCGTAGTTCACCGAGCCCCGACCCGGACAGCAGCGTCGAAGAACCCAACGACCAGGATCAGGACCAGGAAGGCAATCGTCGTACGGCAAGTTTGGGCGATCTGTCCAAGTTGGAACCGAGTGGCGGGAATGCGAGCAGTGCGCCCAGCAACACGCTCGAACGCGCCCAAAGTCTAGAGATCACCGGTGACGCCTCGGTGGTGGCCGTCGTCGGTGGACCGGCCGTCGGCGAACCGAACGGACCGGACAGTGCCCGGAAGCGTAAAGTGTCCACCGAGTTACTGCTCGGAGACGGTACGGCGAAGGATGCCGGTGATGGGTTGAACTCGCTGCAACGTCACCGCCTGAAGGGTGCCTCGGCCTGGGGTAATCTGGAGGATGCCATCATGCCGAACGGCGGGATGCTGGAGCCGGAGCAACAGGAAACCACCGTCCAGCTGGGACAGGTGACGGTGAAACAGAACGGCTACACGGAAATGAGCGGCCAGCCGCAGAAGCCAGCCCAACCACTACCGCTCAACCAGGCCATCATAGTGGCGGAAGCACCGAAGCATCGACAGGCCGACCATAGCGAGACGAGCGATCGCGAGGAACACATCTCGCTGACGACGATCAGCATGAGCTTTGCCTCGGATGCGAGTGCGGAATCGATCGACACCAACATACCGGACGACGTGAAGGTGACGCGCTATCCCTTCGGCAGCCTTGAACGACCCAAGTCCGACGTGCTGAAGAAGCTGCTCGGCCAGAAGGAGGAGCTCGAAAACACACCGTCCGTCTTTATCTCGGCTGATGGGGGCGAGAGTGCGGTTAACACGATCAAGATCGAAAGTCACACCGACCGGCGCCTGGATGTGGGTGAACCGATAAGCCTGACGTTGATCAACGCGATCGAAAGCGACCGTACGGAGAGTGGTCAACCGTCGCCGGTTTTCACCAGTGGAACGAACGGTGTGAGCAGCATTAACATTTCATCGTCCGAATATGACCGAGTGTTGCCGTCGACTCCGGCACCGGTCCTGGTGAACGGGGGTGGTGCTACCGGAATGGCCAAGTTTGCCCTCACCACTGACGCCAGCAATATCGTTACCATCTCGACTGCGCTGCTCGATGGTGCTGGTGGTTCCGAATCACAGCCATCTTCGATCGTAATGATCGACGATGAGAAGCTTGACTTTAGTCTCCAAACGCTGGACGATTTCGATGATCCGATGGATGCACCCCCACCGGAGGACTTCGCTACGGGCAATGGCTTCGGTTTGGAAGTACCATCGGTGGAGTTAACGAACGGTGGCGTCGCTACTGGCACCGAACGACCGCAGCCTCCACAGCGTAGTTCGATCGCGCTGAATCGTCGTGAAGCTCTCAGCGCACCCGCTCCCCTTACGAACGGCGGTGGATTTGTGACGGAAATCACACTGAAAGCGGTAAACGCCCCACCGACCGCTGCCGAACGACCGCAAATCCCGAACGGTGGTGCACCGGTCGTCGCAAGCAAACCCCCGATCGTGTCGAAAAAACCACCGAAACCGGAAGCGAAACCAACGACCCCACCATCCCGGATACCGGTGGAACGCCGCATGTCCAGCGAGCATGGTACGGGGGGTGGTGGTTCGCTGATACCGCGCAACACCGAGATCAAATTCAGTACAGCCCCGTACGAGTCGCCGGTTGGTGCGAAAACGCCAACGCGTGGCGTCGACCAGATACGATCCACGTTCGAGCGCTCGAACTCGAAAACCGAAATCCCCGTCTTCATCCGACGCACCTCCATCCCATCGATCAATCTGTCCCCGTCCGCCTCCACCACCACCGGCGGCTCGATGAGCAATCTCAGCACCAAAGCCAGCCCCTCCCGCATACCGGTGTTCAGCTCGAGCGGCTCCAAGATGGGCCAAAATGGTGGCACCTCGCCACCACCATCGGCCACACAAAATGGTGGTGCGGGTCACCACCACCACCACAACGGCCTTTACCGCAGCAACAGTAATAGTACCATCATGAACAACAACAACAACAACAATCTGGTCAACAGCAAGGTGTCGGTGAGCATAACCTCAATCAAGAACCAGGCGAAACATCCGAGCGGAAAGTTCTAAGGAGGACCGTGCGTGCCCTGGAATCTACCATGCCGGCGGATGGGGCCAATGATCGATCCGTCCAGTGTGCGTGTGAATGCGTATGCGTGTATGCGAATCTAGGATTAGCTTGCTGTACCTATTACCCGTATGAATGTGACTAACGCGGAGAGCGCCGCTCCCAATCTGGAGAATTTATTTAAGATTTAAGGACACATTTTTCCAAAACCTTTGCTTCAGGCAACCGGTACTTCTTTCCGGTGCTAAGTCTCGTCCAAAGGGACGTATTTTTTTACTGTCGTAAGCCTTTAGGATGGATCAATTTGGACAATGGTGTCGTAGCATCCTTGGAGAAGAATCACAAAGTAGGCTGCGCAAAATCTAACAATGTAGCGACGCTCATAACCAATGCATGCTTGGATGATGATGTAACGAACATGAAACTTGTCGTTCAGAAAAAAAGGCAATAGCAAAATCTGTTCTACATCCCATACCCATAGTCGATTTTAGCAGATTCGAATGAAAATATGTAACCAATCAATTCGGCGTTCGGCGCGGCTCTATATCGATCATTCACTGCTGTACTTAACATTTGTTTGGCCATATTATCACATATACATATAGAAACGGTTAGATCGTTAAGGTTAGCTAGTTAAGGAACTCGTTGCTGTACGAATGTTGCGAATACACGCGCGTACCAACCAACCCACACCATCCCCAAAATGGCAGCGAGTAATGAGTGTGTTTGCTAGTTTGCTACAAACAGAAAACGTTAAACGCGTTAGAGTAAAACGTTCGAGCAGGGATTGCGTACCTTTCGAAAAGGGAAGTTTTACTCACGAGGGAGAGCCAGTTTTGCGGCCGTCCGTAAGCTGACATTTGAAGAGCCGGATAGTAAGATTCATTTGAAGGTGCAGTTTTGCAATGAAATCCCTCACCCTGGGATACAGGCGAGATATAAACATGTTATCATATTATTGTAGTTATAGATTTTATTATCGTTATTATAGATATGCTCTGTACACCCTTTCTTCCGCGTAATCAACAGGGTTACACGGTGGAATTAACGCAATTAGTGCTTCGAAAATCGACATACCAACTACCCAAACGAATCGCATTACGACAACACGCTCGGATTGGAGCTAGGCCAATAGCAACAGGGTCATCAGAACCAAACAAACCGGTTTGCAATACCAATACAACAATACGGCAATAGTTTTTTTTTTTGTTAAACGAACAAACATTGTTCACATATTTTTAAAACCCCCAACTTAGACGTATAGTAATAATGGATGCAACATTTTGTAGAAATGTTTCAAAGTGTTAAATAAATTAAATTCATTTAAAGAGAGATAAAGCACGATCATTCGTACGAAAGAAAATCAGAGTCGAGAACGAAAGAAATCACTAACGGAAAACGAGGAGCTCGTGGGTCTCTACAGTTGGAGCTAGAAACATTGGATTACAATAAATGGCCACATTATTCCCTCTCCGGAAAGAAACCGAAATTTTCGAAACCTTCACATATGACTCTCAGTGACTGTTGCGGCAGATCATTAATTTTGAAAACCACTGCCACTTGTCGTTTGGAATCGTTGTCCTTAGCCTAAATAAACATATGCATTTCAGAATGGCCCGAGGGACGAAAGTAGCGATAAGAGTAGGTCATAAAACCCAAAAATAACACAACTTGGAAGAGCTAGACAGATCGGCGCGGAAAACGAAAATGAATAACAAAACACAGAAAACGATTAAAATTAGGTAAGCGTGTATTTGTGAGTGTGTGTGTTTGTTTTGTGTGTGTGTGTGTGTTTTGTGTGTGTGTGTGTGTGTTTTTTTTTTTTTTTTTTGACAAGGGGGGGGAATCTTCTTAGACGGTAACCGCGCAAGGGGCCGACGCCGGATTCTTACCTGACGTAAACCGCCCCCTTGGCCAAGCATTACGGATGCCACCGTAATAGGATAATACGCAAATAGGACGAAAATGCGTATTATCCCACACACGGCTTTTCCTAACACATGTAAATTCGTGTCACGACTTCAACCCACACTATCCATTGTTAGAATATAAGCAGCTCGATTTTTGTAATAAAATTTTATTCAATCAGAACTGTTGCGGGTAGAGTTGACCGGGAATAGATCCGCGAAGGTAAATCCTTGTTTTCCTATCTCTGCCGTAACAAATGCTGCGTCTTCACTGATCTTTCCTAAGTCAGCTGGTCCAGGAGTTTTTACCCAAATGAAAGTAACTAGTTTCGAGTCTTTGGATAGAATGTGCTTTATTCAAATTTTGATGCTGCTTATATGCTAACAATTTGTCTTGGTATGTGTATGTATCGTGTGATTTGTTTCTCGGCAAATCGTTCTGATTCTCATGAGTACTCGCGTCTTGTGGTGGTGACATATGTTTTATGTTTTCTCCTGACGTCAAGTGGTTCAGATAATAAATATGCTCGCGTGCTCGTTCTGGTTAAGATGCACACTTTGTGCTTACAATGGAATTTGTGTGCTGTATGATCCTGCCTAATCTGTGCGCGCACCACTTGAGTTGGTCCTAGCATTTCGTGAAGCATATTTTATGTCGACGAAGCATTTTATGTTCCCCCTTCGTTAGCGCGGATTGATGTTTACCTTTTCGAAGCGTTCGTTCATGCGGTGCGCAATTCGCGGCGCGGATCAAAACGTTGGTTTATGTTTTGTTTATTTATTTGA